>PVJL010014833.1:0-26503 GCA_004026885.1 Lyroderma lyra
TCTGCTACAGCCTCATGATCCGGCGGCTGCGCGGCGTCCGCCTGCTCTCGGGCTCCCGCGAGAAGGACCGGAACCTGCGGCGCATCACGCGGCTGGTGCTGGTGGTGGTGGCCGTGTTCGTGGGCTGCTGGACGCCCGTGCAGGTCTTCGTGCTGGCGCAAGGGCTGGGGGTTCAGCCGGGCAGTGAGACGGCAGTGGCCGTCCTGCGCTTCTGCACGGCCCTCGGCTACGTCAACAGCTGCCTGAACCCCATCCTGTACGCTTTCCTGGACGAGAACTTCAAGGCCTGCTTCCGGAAGTTCTGCTGCGCGTCCGCCCTGCGCCGGGAGGTGCCTGTGTCCGACCGCGTGCGCAGCATCGCCAAGGACGTGGCCCTTGCCTGCAAGACTTCGGAGACGGTCCCGCGGCCTGCATGACTAGGCGTGGACCTGCCCATGGTGCCTGTCAGCCCCCAGAGTCCGTCCACACCCAACACGGAGCTCACCCAGGTCACCGCTCTCTAGGCTGACGCACCTGAGCCCTGAGCATCACCAGGGCCTGGTGACATCATGGGACAGGTCCGCGCATTAGGGCTTCCCCGCGTGGCGCCCGTCACACTAGACCCACCCTCCCGGTGCAGATCGGGGCGGGCAGAAGAACTCACCAGTGAGTGTGCCTGGCCGGAGCTCACGCCAACACGCGCACACTGCTTGGGACTTGACTGGCCTCTCCCTGCTGCACGCTCCCGCTGGGGGCATATGCCTGGAAGTGTCATGGCAGCGTGCACAGCCCTGTGTGCCCCTGTGCCATCTGCATGGAGCCCTGCTCTGTCTCCTTGGGGCAGCGGGATGAGCTCAACGCTGCTTGGGGAGCCCTGTGGGCATCTCTGGGCAGTGGGACCAGCCCTGAGCTTGGAGCTGCTGCTGTGGACTTGCCCAACCTTCCTTGGCCCCCAACTCCTGCGTCCCCCCGGACGCTGCTCAGCGAGCCTTTCCCTCCAGAAGCACAACGAGCTATCACGCTGCAGGCACGGCTGTCCGAGCGTGTGGAGGTGGCTGGGGGCCATTGCGTGGCCACTGCAGGCTGCTCAGGCATTCTTAAAGCAGCCCTGTACCGGGTCTCGGTGGCTTGGTGCCATGGGTCCCTGGGCCCTCCCTGGGCCCTCCCTGGGCCCTCCCTCACAGTCTCTCCTGGAAATCAGGGGTCAGCTGCTGTGTAGCTGGCAGGGTCCTGTGCCCTTTCTGAGTCTTGGTGCGCTTGGAAGGGTGGCCGCCATGGTGGGTGTTGTTCTGCATCCCCAGTGACTGACCCACTGCTTCATGGACAAGCCTCCGGGTGTCCGTGGGGGAGACCCCAGAGTTCTGCTGCCAGGACTTCATCTTTGTGCCCAATTGAAGGACGGTCTCACCTTCCCAGCTGGGTGAGGGGTGTGGCCAAGCTGTGGGAACTGTCTGGGCTGTGGGACACTGGTGTGTGTGGGGTGTCTCCCTGCTGTCCCCAGGCAGCGGATGAAAGCTGTGGACTCCATCCAGTCTCCCTGCAGGCTGAGCTGCAGCCCTGGCCAGGTGACCCCCGGCACCTGTAAGAACAGGAAGTGCTGACTCTGGGCTGTCTTCTGCTTGGGGAGCCCCTGCCCTGTTCCTGAGGACCTGCACCTCCATAGCTTCGGTGCTTTCTTGCCAAGGCTGAAATATTTGTGACACTGCCTGTGCAACTGTACCTTCACGTATCTGTGCATGCCACAAGTGTAATTCCCCCACATGTAACCAACCTGAACCTAGGGCCCCAGAAGCAGGGCCATAATAAACTCCTGCCTATTGCCAGGTGTTTATGACACCCGCGGGGGGGGGGGGTGTTGAGGTCACTTCTCTGGGCTTAGTGTGTGGGGACCCTCCACCTGCTCTGTGCTCACCTGGCCAGGCTCTGACCCTAGTGGAGGGTCCCCTGGGGGGCTCCGACTTTGGTCGGGGGTGCGACTAGTTCATGATGTGTTGGGGGCGGTTGCTTTGTCTGCAACACAAATTGTTTCTCTCTCAACAACCAGCCACTGCACTCTGTCCTGCAGTGAGAGGCTCCCTGGGGGTCCCGTGCATGGGGCGTGGGCTTTCCTCCCGCCACGTAGTCTCAGCAAGCTCACACCCCAGCTTTTCCGTGTTCCTTGAGCGATCTGGGGCTGTTTTGGTGAAAGGGACAGAATAGCCTCCCTTGGTGGCCCTGAGAGGGGGGAGCCTCCCGGCTTCTGTGTTGACCCTCCAGGCAGATGACCATCAGAGAGAGCGGGGCTTCCGAGGGGTGGCGAGGGCGACCTGGGGCCGAAGTGCTTGGTCACGGGCAGACGGACCAAGGTGCGGTTTTACACAAATTTTAATGGCGGGCACTCTGCTGTTTTCACAAAAATGTAGCCTTAAGGGAAAGTTTGGGAGTGGGAATGGGTCACACGGTGGCACTTAGCTGAAGGGCGCTCAGGACGTGGTGTGGCCCGTGGAAGAGCAGGGTCGAGTGCGGGTCCTGGAGGCTGTGACCGTCCCGCCGCACAGGCTGCGCGTCCTGGGCGAACCCACAGCACGCGCCTGCACAGACCTGCCTGCCGGCAGCGGTGAGGGGCAGGGAGTGGCCCCAGTCTCCAGCTCACCGGACAGTGCCTGCCTCTGCCCCAGCCCTCAGGCGTTATGACTCCGGCCCCAGGCCCCGCCCACCCCGCCTCCAGCCCAGGCCCCGCCTCCAGCCCAGGCCCCGCCTCCAGCCCAGGCCCCGCCTCCTGGCATGGTGCACCAGGGTGCCCTCAGGGTCACGTAGATGACGGCTGTGTGGCCCACCAGCCCCACGGTGCAGATCATGGAGTACACCACCGGCAGGAGCACGTAGAGGACCAGCAGAGGCTCGGAGAAGGTGACGTTGTGCTTGCTGCCTTGTCCCAAGAGAGGCCGGTGCCCATCGTGGCTGGGAAGAGGGTGCCCCTGCTGTCATGGAGCTCTGGTCTGGCAGCCTGCATCCTGAGGTGGGACAGTAATGACTCGTGCCCTGGTCAGGTGCGAAGTGCCTCGGACTTGGGGGGTCTCGGCAGGGGCCTCCTTGGGTGGATTCTGCAGAAGAGACAACCAGAAACTTTGGGACCTGGCTGTGCGCTCAGAGCAGTGCCTGCCTCAAGTTCTCTGGCAGAGGTTGTGACCACTTTGCCAGGGTCAAGGACACACAGGGTTTTTCTCTCTCCATGCACCCCTGTCCAGTGGCCACAGGGTGCCTGGTGGGGTGCCTGGGGGCTTCCTCCTGGGCAGCACTTTCAATTGGTCAGTTTCTTTCCTCAAGGCCCCCTTCTCCTGCAGAGGGCAGCTGCAGACCACCCCCACCCTAGTCCTGTCCCAGCCCTGCCCCAGGAGACTCTCTAGTAGAGTCAAGGCAGTCCCTTGACTGACACACCTTCCGGGGACGCCCGGGCCCCTCCAGCTAGGAGGCCTGGAGTGCTGCCCACCTCCCACCCCCGTCCCCGTACAGCCCTCCTGCCTGTGCTGACCCCCACTGACCTGTCCGGTGACACGCGGCCCGTTGGTGGTGTGGTGTGCACGTGGTGGCGGCCTGCTCAGGCAGTGGCAGGGTGGAGGAGGGAAGTGCAGCCCCCACGAGCAGGCCCCCCCCGTGGCCCAGTGTACTCTCCACCCGCTGGAAGCTTCCCGACCTGTCCGCCAGAGGCCTCGTCCGAGGCGGCTTCCCCTCCAGGTCTTCAGCCTGGTGGCCGCGCCCATGAAGGCGGGGGGGGGGGGGGGGGGGGGGGGGGGGGCGGGAGGCGGGTCCCGCTGGGCTGACTGACGGGCAGACGGAGCAGCTCTGGGCAGGGGCGGGGCCCAGGTAGCGGAGCGCGGGGAGGAACGGGGCGGGGCCCAGGAAGCCGGCAGTCACTCCCGGGGTCGCTGCGCGGCTGTCGCCTGGTGGACTCTGTCTGGAGAAGGGTCCTGCCCGAGGCGTCCGTCCACAGCTCCAGGCGACGGCTGGGAGCGCAGGTCTAGAGCCAGCCCCGGCCGTGCTGTGGGACCCAGGGGAGGCGCCGGCGTCTCCCAGCCTCCACGTCCTCGGTGTCAACTTGGGGGTGTGAAGAGGCTTAGGGGGAGGTGACACAGGCGGGGGGCCCTGCTCTGCGCCTGCACACGTCGGGCCTGGCTGGTGCTGCGTGTCTGCCTGACCCGGACCTCCCGCCTCGGGCCCGGGCGGCTAAGGTGGACGCCGGGAGCCCACGGGGCTCATGTCACTACACGTGGGACTGGAGGCTGTGGCCGCAGCGGGGAGGGAAGTGCGTGTGCGGGGCTCCCAGCCTGCGGGGGGAGGGGGAGACCAGGAGGCCGCCACGGGCCCGGGGTGTGGGACCCTGCCCTTGAGGGCAGGCGCTTCGAAGCCCGCCGGTTCCAGGACCGTCCTGGGTTGGGTCTGCCCAGCCGCAGCGGCCGCCGTTTCCCCGGGGCTGCGGCCGGTGGGCCGGGTCCCTTCCGTCCCCAGGCGGGGCCACGTTCTGCGCAATGCAGCTCGACGCTGACCCCCAGTGGCCAGTTCTGGGCACTGCTGTAGAGGAGCCAGAATAGGGGCATGGGGGTGACTCAGGGGCGCCCTGTGACCCCAGCCCAGGTCCCTCATCACCCTTCCTGAAGAATAACCCAGACACCCCAAAGGAGGCCTCAGGGATGGGACCCCAGGTTTGGGGGTGACAGGACTGCTCGTGGTTCATTCAGGGACAAGTGGGTCCCTGTCTCCAAGGCAGTCCCCTCTTCAGCTAGAGGCTTGCCTGGGACGGGAGGCAGGACCTCTGAGCTGTGCTAGGGGTGCGGGGGGTGTGGGGCAGGGTGGAGGGGGTCAGCGAGGCAGGTAGGGGAACTGTGGGCTTCTCAGGCTGCAGTCCGGAAGGGGTGAGGCTTGAGGCGGCAAGGGAGGAAACTGCAATGGGGCCCCATCTGTGGGGCGCTGCAGGGCATTGGCAGAGGGGAGGCATGGTTGTGTTGCATGGACTGGCTCCTGGAGGTGGACAGGGGCGTCAGATTGACAGCAGGTGGCAGAGACCCCAGCCTGTGTCCCCTCCTCCCTCTGCCAGAGGGTGGCAGTGCCTCCTTACGTTTGCCCACTGGGGCAGCCTGACGGGAGTGGGGAGACCCATCTGTGGGGTGCTGAGACTTGCTCCCACCTCCCGCAGGGTCCCCAGGGGCCAGCCCCAACCACAGGGCACCTGCAGGTCCACCTGTGCCCGGGGCTGGGTGGAGAAGAGGAGGGTAGGTGGGCTAGATGCTGGACACGTCCAGCATAGGATGGTGGCCAATACTGGATTGGCCTGGGATGGGCTCTTGGAGGGACCCCCCCAAGTGTGCAGGGTGGGCTGGGCCTTAGGGGGCTCCCAGGGCCGAGGGGCAGGGCCTGTGTGTGAGCTGTGTTGCTGCACGGAGCCAGGTCTGTGGGGGTGGTGGGTGCATGGCCTCCTCCCAAAGGGGAGCCAGGAGCGAGGGCACCATTCCTACCTGACCATTCATTCATTCATTCATTCAGCACGTGTGTGTGTGGAGTCCTTGCCACAAAGTTATAATCCCCCCAACATAAAATTCAACAGGAAAACAGAAGCCACTTACTGGTGTAACAAAGTCCAAAACGATGATTATTGGCACCCTTTAAAAAAAAAAAAGCCCAATTCTTAAAAAACAATTGTTTTTGGAAATTTGGAGCCCAGGGAGCGGCCCTGTGGGCGGGGCCCTGACTGTGGAGGTGGGGAGGGAGGAGGGCTTGGGTCCAGCGCAGACCCACCCAGAGGGGAGTGGCTGTTGTCCCCTGCACCTCCGACAACCACACTGAGTACAGCCTCGTCCCAGGGGCGGGAGGAGGGCAGAGCCGGCGGGCTGTCCTGGGATGCCCTTCGGGGCCCCTGGCGGAAGGGGCCCAGGACCCACAGGAGGCCCCGCCCCACAAGGCCTGAGCACCCTGGCCGGGAAGGGCACCAAGGGCAGGGCTGCTTCCGCTGGTGACAGTGAATGTGGGGGGCACACGGGGGGCTGGGGGTGCACAGGAAGGCCTCTGTGTGGGGTGGGCTGAGGGCCGACCTGCTGCTGGTCTGGCCAGCGGCCCACACCCCGGTTTGCTCGGAGGAGTGGGTTTTCAGGAATTTCAGTTTTAGAACTGGGACAGGGTGGGCAGACCTTGTCGAGCTGGCCCCTTCGCGGGCTTCATTCCCGATGTGGCCAGCTGACCACAGCTGCCCGCTGTGTCCGACGGGTCCAGGCTGTGCAGGAAGGAGGGAAAGAGGCCAGGTCAAAGTTCAGGCTGCCTGTGCTGCCCCAAATCAAGGGGGCTGTGGACACAGTGGTCGGCCACGGCTCACAGGCAAGGGGTCGTCCGGTCCTGTAGGGACCCTCGTGCTCCCCTGTCCCAGGCAGGACGCTCTGGTGCCCTGGGTCTTGCCAGTCCTTTGGTCTCCTTTGCAGCATGGCCCGGGTGTGCCAGCGGGGACCCCAGGGCCCTGTTGGCCCCTCTCCCTGTTGGCACTGCTGGCTCATGGCAGATTTGCTTTTCGGGCCATTGTTGAAATTCTGGAAGCAGAGAAAATGCATTTGCTCCATCGCTTCCCGGATGTGACAAGTCCTATAAAATCTATTAAAGCCTTTAATGAAATCCCCACTCAGAGCTGCTCTGTGAATGGATGTGGAATCTAAATTTAAATTAAAATGTTGTCTTTGTCATCTGGAGGCTTTGCCCGGGCGGAAATTAAAGGGGCAGCTCACCTTCCTGCCATCATTCTCAGGCTTGCTGGGTGTGGTGCTTGGTGGCCCTTCCTCCAGCCCTTGTGCTGGCGTGGAGGCAGCAGCTGTCCCCACCTCAGGCCCCCCAGAGGGGAGGCAGGTGGCCACTAGGGACCGGAGATAAATGCATTTACTTATAAGCAGGTGCAGTCCTGCATGCACGAGCCCTCAGTCCGGGAGACCAACATGCACAGAACCAGTGTCACGGGCCCAGAGAGGCACAGGAGGGCCATCGGATGGGGCAGGGGACAAGATGACATCCAGATGAAGGGAACTGCCTGAGAGGCCGGGTGGCTGCTGGCCGCCTCCAGTGTCCTCACACGCCGCGCTCCCCCCCTGCCCCACCCCGTGTGTCCTGTCCTGTGGGCTTCAGTCACGGTCAGGGGTCCAGCATCACAAGTAAGCCCAAGGTCTCTCTCAGGTCACGTTGGATCAGAATGACATTTCTGGGGACCTGGAGCTCAGGTAGGGATACACACTCGCAAGGACCCGCAAGATCTGGGCAGGAGAGGCCCCATGGCCCAGGCAGGTGTCGGTCCCTCCGTGTCCTCCCGTGTCCTTTTGGGGTCAGGCCAGGGCTGGGCGTAGAGAGGGAGGGAGAGCTCACGATGCTGCGGGAACACCTGGGTGTGCGTGGCGTAGAGCTGTTTCATTAACTTCATCACAAACGCAGTTGAACTTCATTGATGACACAGCTGCTAACGGCCGTAAACATTTCCCTGTCCAGTGATTGCTGTTTACTCCTTGGCCAATCAGCTCATTACCCAGCTACCTCTCTTACTGTTCCTGGGGTGCCTGCTCCATGGGTCCCCCTGTTGTCACCATGCCCCTGCAGCTGTCCTCCAGGCCCCCAGTGTGCCTGCACCCTTGTGGAGACCGTGCTCCTGACACCACCCTTCTCGGGCACCCGGACCTCAGAGCCGCCGGCAGGCCTGGCCTGGCCCCTCTCCCCACCTGGGTCACAGCCCCTCAGCTCGCCACCGGGTCCCTCCCAGCCATCGTTCTGCAGGAGCAGGGACTTCGTGAAGCTGAAACACTCAGGGCACGGTCCCCACATAGTAGACTCTCTGTTACCCGGAACTCAAGCAACCGGCAAAAATCGTCGCAGAAGATTGTCACTTAACTAAAATCGCACACCGTGTTCACAAGGCTGCTTTTGGAGCCAAACTGTGTGACACTGTCGTTGTCTCACTTTGCTCTTAATTACTGTGTTGCAATATTAATATTAACACAGAGTTTATGGTGTGGCTTGGTTTGGGGTATAGGATTGGTTGGGCCTATTTTTAACAGTAACTCTCAGGCCCCCAGGAGCGACTCTTGTCCGGCATCTGCCCACCTCCGGATCCCTGAGGGCGCCCGTGCTCGGTGCCACGGCGGCCCCGTCTCCCCAGCGCCCAGGGAGGCCTCATCCCTCCGTCCCGTCCTGAGTTTTGCCTCAGCCCTTCCTTCGTGCAGGGTATGGCGAGCGTCCTCCCACGAGTTCCTGCCCCCTCCGCCCCGTGTCCCCCCTGCGGGCTGAGCCCAGAGGGGCCCTGTGTGTGGCAGGCGCGGGGAGGTCCTCCGGGAGCATCTGACACGCGTGGTCTGGGTGGCCTCTCTGGAGTCCTTTCGAGGCCCCTCAGGACGGGGACCCTGGCTGAGCCCTTCGCGTGGTCACGGACTCCCAGAACAGTCCTCCGAGGGTGTCCCCTCCCTGTGGGGGTCCCGCCTGAGAGGACATTTGCCCTGGAGCCTCTTGGGAGGAAAAGGGAAGACCACCCCCATCTCCCCAATCCCCTCACTTCTTAGGTCAAACGTCCCTGCAGCCCACTCCCCGGCCCACCGCGGGCTGCGCGTGTGCAGACAGGAGATGGCGGGTGGGAAAGGCTGCAGGGGCCCTTCCCCCAAGGAGAGACCGTGGGGCTGGCGATCCGTGGGGTGCAGCCGGGGTGATGCGGAGAGCCCCAGGCTGTGGGTTTGTGCCGTGCTTAAGTCCATCAGTCACGGCCCTGCCCTGCTGAGGCCTGTGGGACTGGGACAGAGACGGGGGAACCGGGAGCGTGACCACTCGGCCGTGGGAACCCCTCGCGGCTTGTGAGCTGGAGGCGTCGAGGCAGACGGCAGACTCCGTGCTAATGGAGGGTCTGGGGCTCGCGGCCTGGCGTGCGACACACAGACCCAGGCCCGTGTCTGTAGCCAGAGCTGGTGTCACAACTCTCCCCCGAATGTTTGCTGGTCCCTTCTCCCGGGGTCCAGGGCAGCTCCTCGGGTCTCCTGGTCGAGTTGGGGAGCAGATCTGTCCTAACTGTGCCGACATGGCCGCTGCACGGAGGGCTGGGGAGCCTGGGGCGCCCCGGACCCCGGTGCTCAGACCTGGGCCTGGTGTCAGGGAGACTGTGGTGCCCTGCCCTCGGGGTGAGTCCAGTCCCAAGTGCAGGGCTGGTGTGGGCTGAGGGCAGGAGACAAAGCCGCCTGCTGAGTTCCTGGGCGCTGAGGGCCCTCAGCGTGGGTCGCGGGTGGCAGGGGTGGCCGCTGACTTTGAGGAAAACCTCCTCCCCTCCCTCCATGCCCACCCCAGACTGTTTTCAACCAGTGCAATTAGTACAACTTTAAAGCAATTAGGGAGAATTAGGGGCCAGGCTGCTGCAGGCCCCGACTACCTGTGCCCCCCACCCCCAACCGGCCCCACCCCGTGCGTCCCCCTGCCCGGCAGCTGCTGCGCCCCAGCGCCCCACCCCGCCTGACCAGCTGGGGCTGCACCTCTAGAGGGTCTGAGGGGCGGTGGGCAGCCCCGGGGGGACCCAGAGACTCCAGATCTGGGCTCGCTGGTGCAGGGAAGACGGTGAGGATGGCGGCTAGCCCCCCAGCCCGAGCCGAGCCGGGTGGAGCCCTGAGCCCGGTGCCTCCGTCCTCCCCCTCCCCCCTCCCGTCCCCCTCGGAACCCCGGACCTCCCTGCTCAGAGGACGATTATGAAATCTGTGCCCTCAGCTGCTGAGGACGCCGGGTAAGTTTGTCTGTGACATTTCTGCTCGTGGCGGCTGCTCCCACTTCTGCAGGGTCTGCAGCAGCATTCTGGGGGGAAACGTGCCAGCCGGACTCTCTCCGCTGATGCCCAGGGGCCCCAGCCTCTGCTTGGGGCTGTGGTCTGTGCACCCCAGGGTGAATGGGGGCCCAGCCCTGTGCCCCCACACGTGGCAAAGGCCTCGGGGGCAGCTCCAGAGGCACCAGACGAGATGACCCTGTGGCTGCCTGCCCGGTGGGAGGCTTAGGCCCCTCCTCCTGGCGAGTGGATGGAGAGGGCTTAGGGCAGGTGCAGGGCTCAACTGTGCAGACAGAGCCCTTTGTGTGGGGACCCCCCCGCCGCACCCCGAGCCTTCCGGCCCTGCCCCTCCCCTCTCCCCCAGCCTCTCAAAGGAGGCCTGTTCTCCGAGCCTGCTCTGGGGGACCCCCACCTCGCAGCCTCCCTCAGATGTGCGCGGGGCGTCAGCAGTCCTCCCGACGCCCTTCCGTCCCCTGTGCCCCCTGCTCCGAGCCCGCCGGCTCGCGCGTCCCTCACGCTCTCCCTGAGGAGCTGGAAGCTGGACAGACGACACAATTACTTGTGCGTCTGTGATAAGCGCTGTCAGGGGAGGGGCCAGGGGCCGGGAGAGCTCCAAGGACGCCCTGACCTCATCTGGAAGCTTCTCAGAGGAGCTTCAGCGGGAGAGGCCGGGAGACGCCGCTGGGCGGGGCGAAGCCGGGGGGTGGGAGGGGCCAGCCTGCCTGGGGGCGTGCTGGGGGCGTGGCGGGGCTGCGGCCTGCGGGTTGGGCGTGGGGGGCACAGGACCGGGTGGTGGCCGCTGCCCGTGGGTGCAGGGAGGTGCTGCACATGGGCCCTACCTGTATTCCAGCCAAGGAAGGTGCACGCCTGGCTCAGCGGAGACACCCCCACGCCCTCACCTGTCCCTGGGGGCTGAGCCAGGTGTACAGAGGAAATGACCTGGGGGGGTGGGGTTTGACCCTCGATGTCAGGAGATGAGGGATCCAGCCTGCATCCACTTGTTCGATGACCCCTGTGTCCAGCCACCCGTGTCCTGCCGTGGCTCCACACCCACGTAGGGGGGCAGCCTCTGCTGGGTCCCATCACACTCGGCCGGAGCATACGTAAGTGTCCATACCTTGTGCCCACACAGTGGCCACTGAGCAGGAGCTGAAGACACTTCTGGTCATCGTCTGAGGGGGGCAAGGTGGCTGCAGGCGGCTTCTGGCTGTGGCCTGTGGATGCACCTCCGGGTCAGGAGGGTCCCTTAAGGAAGGGATGCTGAGGGGGTGCAAGGCCGTGGGCTCCCGCCTGGAGAACTTACAACCCATTCCACAGTGTCATTAAGGGTGGGACCGCCCCCAGAGCGGCAGCAGCTGTGAACTCGCGTCACCATCCGTGCGGGCAGACACTGTGTGAGACGCCCACGCCTGATGCAGGGTCGCTTGCGGCTGCAGGCTCTTCCCTTCATCCGAGCCTCCCTTCTGACCCCCTGCGCTGGCCCCTGGGGCGGGAGCCTCGGCTTCCTGTCCCCACCCCAGCTCACGGGGGCCAGTGCACACAGGCAGACTGAGGCCAGAGAAGGTGGCGGGTTCTCGAGCCAGGCGATGCTTCGTGGCCAGCACGTTCTGACCCTGACTGTTCCCATCCTGCATGTCCACTTTCTGATGAGGCCGGAGGCCGTTCCCAACGCTGTGGCCCCACAGTGCAGGATGAGTGTGACAAGTCACCTGAGAGGCAAGGCGCAGAAGACGCTTCGGGTCATCGTCTGCAGGAGGCAAGGTGCCTGCAGGCAGCTTGTGGCTGTGGCCCGTGGATGCACCTCCGGGTCAGATTAGAAGCGGGGACCCGCAGGGCCTGACAGGTGCTCACACCAGGCCAGGCTGGGTGCCCAGGTGCCTGCTGGCCGCCCAGTGGGAGAGGCACAGATGGAGGCGCAGGCCTGGAGGGCGGGACCACAGCCAGCGGAGGGCGGCCCCGGGCTGGGCCGAGGGGCTGAGGCCTCAGAAGCAGCCTAGTCCCTCAGCCACAGGCAGTGTCCCTGCCGTGGCCATCACGTACAAGGGCCTGGGGGAGCAGGAGCCCAGATAGCCCACCTGGAGGAAAGCCTCAAAGTCTGGGCCAGGGTGCAGGGCAGTGTGACGGGCCTGGCACCACGCTGGGGTGGCTGGTTGGCCATAGTGGCTCTGTCCCCCAGCCCCTGCAATGTGGTCAGCATGCAGCCACGTCGGGTCAGGCCAGGACTGCAGGGTCACAGTTGGTGGGGCAGCCACATGCAGGGGAGCGAGCCTGCCCGCCCCTGGCCTGGCCTGCCCGTGGTGCCTGGGGCACAGAGTGGGCTGGGAAGGGCACACGGGGCAGCCCTGCGCTTCCGACCCCGGGGGCACGGCTGCCCCTTTCCTGCCGCTCCGGGCACGAGCTTCCTTGCTGAGATGTGGGTAACTCCGCATGGGGTCAGCAGGCCTCTGGGGCAGTTGAGGACAGGTTGAGGGGCCCCTTGTTTAGGCCACAGAGGTTCCTGTGTCTGTTGAGGCTTCCTTGGGTGGCAGGTGGAGGGCAGCGAAGGGGTCCAGGGCTCATGGCAGCTTTGAGGCCAGCTCTCCCCAAGCCGGTGAGCTATGTGCCCACCTTCTTCTCCTGTCACTCATTCGGGAAGCACACAGCACCCGGGGTGGACCAGAGGCGAACCGGGTTCTAGGTGTGGGGGTGCAGAGGATGGGGGTGCTGGAGGAGCAGTGGGCCCTGCTTTGTGGAGCGGTCAGGCGAGACGGGGCTTTGAGGACATGGAACATCCGGGGTGAGTGGACAGGTGTCAGGAGGCCTCGTGGAGGAGAGGGGGACTGAGGAGCTGGCTGTGGGGAAGGGAGTGCCAGCACAAGGGGTGCAGCGCCGGGGCTGCAGGGGGTGGGGGTGGGGGTGGCAGGGCCCAGCCTGGGAGCCGTGACAGGTGAGCATCCCCTGGGCAGCCACCGGAGGGCCTGAGGTGACTTGCCCTGGGAGCACTCACAGGTATTTAACGAGAGCCTTGGAGGTGTCAGGACCTGCTGTGGGGACTCTGGTGTCATGTTCCAGCGAGGTAAGTGCTGGGGACAGCAGGCTCCCAGGAGCAACCCGGCAGCCCACGGCGTCTGTCCAGGGTGCAGTGGCTGTGGGGACCCCATCCGCCATCCTTGCAGGACGAACTCGGGGCCCCAGCTGTCCATCTGCACCCTCCCTCTGCGGACGTCCCTGGTGCACAGTCGGCCCCACGAAGGGAAAAGGTGGGACAGCGCCGGCCACCTGTGAGCTTGGAGCCTGCCGTGGGGTCTGCCGCCGTCCGGAACTGGAAGCAGGTGCCTGGGTGCGGGTGCCCCCTGGCTGGGTCCTCACAGTCAGCTTGGCCAGGGGCTCACGACGAGCAGCGAGGTGCCCACGGGCCGTGTGGGTCCTCCTGGGCACGCTGGATGCCCCGCTGAGCCTCTGCCGCCTCGGTTCTGACCCCGGGGCTCCGCGTGGTCTCAGGCCCGGTCGGCCCAGCGCCCAGGCCCCCGCGCACGCAGCCTGCCGGGGTGTCCACGGGCGTCTGTCCTGCGCCCTGCGTGACGCCGCGGGACTTCTGCGCGGCTCCGAGCTCCAGCGCGGCTGGTCCGGGCAGCAGAGCAGTGGCTGCCTCGTGGCCCGAGTCTGTCCGGGGACCTCAGAGCAGCCCGTCACCTTCCTGAGCCGCTGGAGCGGTTGGATCCGTCCCACCCGCAACGCAGGGCCGGTTCACTGCGGCCACTACACGGCCGCGTGGCGGGGCTCAGTCCCTGCTCCTCGCCGGCCGCCACGTGACCCTCATGATTGTTTTGTGCGAACTCAGACTGGTCCATTGTGGGGTTTCCAAGGAGACTTTGCAGCTGCGAGGAAGGGTGGCCCGGCAGCCTCCCGTTCACGCCCTGGCTGCTGTGCCCAGGGCCCCGCCCGGCTGCGAGCGTGTCCCTCCGCCACGGGCTCCTCCCTCGTGATCCCGCTTGTCCCAGCCAGGCTGGGGGGCTGGCTGTCCTGAGCGCGTGGATGTCGCCCCGAGGTCGCTGGGCCGCCCCCGAGGCCGCCCCCCGCCCACCCCTCTCTCCAGCACCCCCGCGGCGCGGTCACGGTCACGCAGCCCTCCCTCCCTGGCCTGCTCGGGATTTGCATACAGGTGTCTCTGGGCAGCTGAGCGGCTGGGGGCGGGGCCAGCAGCACGGGAGCACAGGTGGTGGGACAATGACTTCTCAGGAAAGTGGGTTTCCTTCTCCTGCCATCTCAGCGCTGTGGCTCGCTCACCAGTGGGGAAGGTGGGGCCTGGTGTTTGGGGCGTCTGGGGGGCCGTTAGCTCGCTCTGGAGCCTTGTCTGAGCCTCAACTCCTCGGCTGAAATTGGGGTGACGGGGCCCTGGGGGAGCAGCCTGCAGAGCTGTGTGAGGAGGCCTTGAGGCCCCGCCCGCACCAAGGCGGCAGGTGGGGCTCAGCCAGGCAGGAGCCTGTGCACAGGCTCGGATTTCCCTGCATTTCGGGGCTCATCGATCCAGCAGTTACCCACAAATCGTTCAGTGGTGAGAAGGGCTCACCTTCCCCATGTAAACTCTGGACGTGCACCCCATTTCTGCAATGCTGTGAGATCCCGCTCTCCCCATGTCCTCGGGTCTGGGCACCACCTTGGTGAAGGTCATGGCGAGTTCTGGGCTCACCTCCCAGCCTGCTCTGGGCCCTCTTCGGGCAGCCTCTCCCCGTCTGCTGCCTGAGCCTGTGCTCCCCACCCCCCAGCCCCCGGGACCAGGGGTGGCCGCTTCCTGTCCGCCTGTCTCTGTCCTTCAGACGCAGGATGCCCAGTGTGAGGGGTGGGGGCTGCCGTGCCTGGATGTGCTCGGGCCCCCGGGGTGTGTGTGTGTGTGCACGCGGCGGGGTCAGGTACGTGGGGACACACAGGGTTCCGGGCTCTAGGGGCATGTGGACTGTCATACGGGTGGCCCCCAGGGAGCTGTGTCCCCTGTTCGTGCCAGATGCAGCCCCATGCACATGCACAGATCTGAACCAGCACATCGATGCATCTGTGCCCTGGGGGCTCTCACTACCTGTGCCCAGAGCCCCCCGCGAAGGCACCACCGCCGGCTCCTGGGGAGCAGGGGACCCTGGATGTGGTCCCGCTGTCCTGGGGCCTGGGGACCTCGGCTTGCAGAGTCACGTCTGTGAGTGGGGAACGACGCTGCTGACGCTGTGGGGGGCCCCATGCGTGGAGGGGCATGGTGTGGCGACTCCGGGGCCGAGGGACTGGGGGGACGTGCTCCCTGACTCCCGCCTTGCTGGGAGGATGGGGACACCAGGGTCTGTCCCCACATTAAGTCTGCTCAGGGCTCCGCCGTCCTTTGCCCCGTCAGGGAGCTGGGGCGCCAGCCGGGGTGGGAGGTGGGCGCGGTGCTGGCCCTGGGCGGCTCCTGGGCTCTGAGGCCGGGTGGGGCTGGAGCTGCCCTGTGTCCTAAGCTCCTGCCCGGGCATCTCGGGACTGTCCTGGGGGCAGCACGTCTCCCCATGTGGGGTCCTCAGACCCCAGCCTGTGGCCGCCTCTGCCCACGGCCCCGCAGAGCTCCAGGGTCGCCGTGGGGGCCGGTGTTCAGGTGAGGGCTCCCCTCCCCATGCGCCATCTTGATTTTGTGGGCGGCTCTCCAGTGGCCTTAATAAGCAGACGCCACCAGCCTGGCCTGCCATGGCAACCGCCCGCGGCCTCTGTCCAGGCTCCGGCGGCTTTATCTCCGAGGCCATCTGTTCTGGGAGCAGAATTCCAAAGCCACTTAAGCAGAGCCTGGAGCGGGGCAGGCGCCGAGCCCTCCGTCCTCCTGTGCGTGTGCACGCACGCAGGTGACGTGTGAGCCCTGCAGGGAGCCCTGGTGGCCATCCGCCTGTCTGTCTCCTGTCTGTCCGAGCCCAGCTGATTTCTGCGGCATCCGTGTCCTCTTCTGCCTGCCGGTTTCCATCTCTGCTCCCTTCGTCCTGGTCTCCAGCCCCACCCACCCCTTGCCCGGCCCCCTTGGTCCTCCTGTGGCTCTGTCCTGCCTCCCCTGGGTCAGCTCCTGTCTGCCATCTCCGTCCTGGCTTCTGGTCCCTTCTCATAGTGCTGGATGTGCCTAACTGTTCGGGGGGCCAGTGGTTCGCTCACCCCTCACATCTGGACCTGTCTGCCCTCCCCCTGACCCCAAGACAGCCAGGCCAGGAGCAGGGACGTCCCACACTGTGCTCAGTGCCCTGGACCCCCACCCCTGCAGGTGGCCCCCCTCCCCTGTGGGATGGGCCATTCCTACGTGAGGACCCCTCCTCCTCCTGCCTTGGGTCGCTCTGGAAGCCCCTCTGCGGGGCCCTGGGCATGGCAGGGTGGGCGCGGCACCCAAAGGGGCACACCCAAGGGGCTTCTCAGTGCCAGTGTGAACTGCTGGCAGCCTCCCCCACAGGCAGGCCCCGGTCCAGGGTGGGGAGGTGTCTGAAGGCAGGAGCCCCTGAGAGGCTGGCTGTGACTCTGCCTCCACAGTGGGAGCCGGGTCACTGCAGCCCCGGGAACGTGCTTCTTGGACCCTGAGGGGCCTGGCCCCTGAGCAAAGACCGATGGGGGTGGAGGAGCCTTGAGGCCCCCCACAGCCCCCCCGAACAGCCGACTGCGTCTCACCTGACTCCCAGCCTGTCTAGTGGTTCTGTCACTTGATAGATTAGGAGGCTGTTTGGTTTTATTAATGGAAACAGCACGAGAGTCCCAGGTCTCCCCACTGTCTCCTCAAATAGTCCATCTTAATGAACTGCACACGAAGGCAGGAAGCTGGACGCCATGTGGCGGGCTGCAAGGGCGGGCTCCCAGGGTCCCCAGGTTGGGAGCCCTCAGCGTGACTCAGCACTGGCCACTCCGAGCCACCCCGGGTGGGGTCCACAGGGGAGTTGGGGAACTCCTCCAGGGTCAGTCCTCCAGCACTGCGGACAGGGCACAGTGACGGGCCAGAGGGGACCTCCTGCCCTGTGGCAGCAGCACCTGCCACCCTGCCCCGCTCTGCTGCTGCTGTCCTCGGACCAGACAACTCACCTTTTATGTCCAGCCTGACCCTGGCTCCGAGCCTCAGCCGGGGCTCACACCCTGGGACAAGAGAGTAGTAGAGTCCCACGGGCCCACTCCCTCCTTCTCAGTGAGTGGTGCTGCCCCTGCCCAAAGGCTCAGGCCAAACCCTGGAGCTGCCACAAGGACCTCATTGGGTCCCCACCCCAGATCCAGGCCCTGAACATCCTGGCTGTCCCCCCTGCCTGTGTCCCCGAACGGGTTGGCTTCCCCTGGACCAAGCCCCTGTCCACTTTCTGCAGAGGCCTGACCCAGATGCGAGGACGGTCAGCTGTTTGGGGGTGGCCGGGGCCAGGACTCACTGGCCGACGGCTCAGATCCACCTGCTGACCCCCGGTGCCCATCGTGCAAGGCGGTGGGGGCACCTGGTGCTCACTGCTGGTCTGAGTGGGGTCCCTCAGGCCTCACTGGAGGTCTGTAGGGACAGGAACTGGGGCTCCACCACCCCAGTGGCCAGCTCAGTGGTCTTCCCCTGCACAGGAATGTTTCAGGGAGCCTTGGGCCTCTTGTGTCCCCTCCTGCCTCCCAGGGGTCCATCCATCCTCAGGCCACTGCTGTGGGTCCTGCACCCAGGCCTCCATCTGTCAGGGGTGAGCAGGAGCCAGGCTGCAGGCTTGGGGTATCCACCGGGCTCTGGCGGTGGCCAAGCTATTGCTCCAAAGGCCCCTGAGGACAGCAAGGGTCACAGACAGGAAGGCCTGCCCACCCTTGCCCACCCTTGCCCACCCCTGGTCTGGCCTGAACTGCTGCAGGCCCAAGCCCAGTACCTCCCCTGCTCTCCTCGTCCCAGGGCACTGCTTCATGGTCACCCCTCACGCCCAGGGCTCCCTACCTGGCTGGGGGCGTCCATAGTTTAGGGCCGTGGGCCGGATCCCCACCCCCGGCAGCCAGTGAGTGTGTTGAGGGCCGGCCACGGCCCCCCAGTCCTGACCCTACCCCCAGCCCATGCTGCCTGGTCTCCCGCCAGGTCTCTGGCCCCTCTCCTCGGTCTGGGGTGAATGAAGGAGGGAGGGAGGGGAGTGGGAGGAGGGAGGTGTGGTGGGGCGGGGCGGGGCGGGGCCAGCGCGGGCGGAGGAGGTGGGCGGGGAGATGGCGGGGAAGGGGCGGGGCGGGTGGGGGAGGGGCCGCTGCCTCCCCTCCCTCCCCTCCCTCCCTCCCCTCCCTCCTGGTCAGCTCCCCTCGCCCCCCCACCTGCGGGCGGGGCTCATTGTCCGGGGCCTGGGCATTGTGTGGGAAAGGCAGCCTCATTGGCAGGGCATCAGTTTGTGATCATTTGCTCCCCGGCTCTGATTGGCTGGATGAGAAGGGGGCTCCCCAGGGCCCTGGGCCACAGAAGTTTGTGCTGCAACTTTTTCCAGCATGAAGTGACCGTGTGTGCAGGCCTCGGCGTGGCGGTGTGCCCACCCAGCCAGGATGACGCTCTGTGGGACCTTCCTGGGTGCGTACCCCCCTCCCCCAGCCCCGCGCACCCCTCCTCGGGCCTGCTGACAAGTCTCTGCCCAGACGCCAAGGGGCTCATTAGCTGCGTGTCCCCGTCAGCACTCGGGGCTGTTTTCTGGGCAGCAGAGGAGGTGACAGACACGCGCTCCTTCCTGACGGAGACCAGGGCCCTTGGAGGCCAGCCTGCCGCCTCCCCGTCCTGCTGACGGAGCGCCGGTCCCCGGAGGCCGGGGGTGGGGCGGGCGCGGCAGGGTGGGGCGGTGTGTGCAGCCCTGGCGCGGCCGCAGCTGCCGGGCGCTGGGGGGAGCGGGGGTGCGGGAAGGTGCGCGTCCTCCCCACGCCTGGGCGTGTGTGACGGAGATGTGCGCCGGGGTCCAGGGTCCGTGGCTGGGCCAGGCGGCTGTGTCCCCATTACCTGCACAGTTCCTCTGCGTGTGGGTGACATGAGCACAGTGTGAGCCCCACAGTGTCCCCCCACGTGCGCATGTGTGTGTGCGTGCGCGTACGTGTGTGTGTGCATGTGTGCGTGTGCGTGTGTGCGCGTGTGTGTGTGTGAGAGCGAGACGCAGGCACACACAGTCGCCCGGGGTGTCGGTGACAGTGGCGCTCAGCCTTGTTTGCTCCATCTGCCGGAGCCTGAGGCGCGCCCCCCTCGCCCTCAGCTGCTCCTCGCCAATGTTAATGCTGACCACCCCGGCTCCTCACACAACGGCCCTAATTGTCGTCTGCAGCTTTAAGGCGAGCGCCCATCTGCAGGGAGCCTTTCAGGAAAAACCACAACAACCACCACAAAAAACCCCAGGAAAACGCTCACCCCCAGCTGGCGGCCGGAGAGGGTGGAGCCCATTACAGATGCGGAAACTTTAGGCCCAAATTACTTGGGTTTTTATGCAGCAAATGAGGGGACACTGGGGATGTCTGGGTGCAGGTTTGCACGCGCAGTGACACTGTTTGGAATGACCTGACCAGCCAGGCGACCCCTGAGCCCGGGGCCCCACAAAGCGCTCCCTTGTCGAGGGCCTCGGCCGCACGTGGGGGGCTTTCCCCAGGACCCCCAATCAGACGGAGGTCGGTGACCTGGGGGTGTCCCCCGGCAGGCTCCACGCGTCCCCATGGAAAAGGACGCATTTCAGGGGGGACCTTCGGCCTGTGTGGGAGGGTTCGGCGGCCCCTCTCGCCGCGCTGGGAGCCTGGTCCGGGGGCAGCTGTCGCCGCAGCCGCCGGTCGGTCCCCGCCGCCGCCCAGAACAAAGGGCGGCTCCCGGCGCGGCGCTGTCCAGCGTGCTGATCGGACCGCGGGGCGTGGGCCGCCCAGCCCCGGAGGGCGACGTGCCCTCCCTGCGCCTTTGTTCCAGGCCGGACTCAGCCCGAGACTTGGAACCTGGCCTGCTCGCCGCCGCCTGCGGAAGCTGTCCTGGTGGGGGGCTCCCTCAGGCACCGGCCGGAAGTTTCCAGCACGTTTGAAAGGTGCAGCCAGGTGACCTCGGTGGGTCCGGAGGCCCGTTGCTGACCCCACAGCTCGGGGAGCCCCGCTCGGTGGGGGCTGTGTGGGGTGCTGACGCTCGGGTTTGTGCAAACACCGTTTCTGTGACCCGAGACCGTCGTTTCGCCGCACCGGGCCTCTTGGCCGCGCGTGTCGATCGCCGCCGGTTGTTACCTCCGTGAGCTGCTCTTCCCCGAGTCTGCGGTTCCGAATCCCAGCGCACTGCTTTCCTGAAACGCGGGGGCATTGTTGGGGAGCACGGCTGATTCAGCACCTCCTCCTGCCCCACAATGGCGGGCAGCCCGCCCGAGCCTGCAGCCTGCTGATAAGACTCCAGTGCAACCTCTGAATGCCAGGGGCGGGGGACGTAGGCTCTCCCAGCTCTGCCCGCGTGTGCAGAGGGGACAGAGGACGGCTTTTCAGGAGAGCGGTCACGGGACCACCTGTCCCTCTGTGCCGACCGCCCGTCCCTGAGACCGCTCCCATTCGGCCGGTTACCGTTTTGTCCTGTGTGTGGCCGGTGCAGGCTTGTCGTCCTGCCTGCGTGTGGCCGGTGCAGGCTCGCACGCATTTCCTGGGGCTCGCCCTAAGAGGTTGCCTTCGGTGCATTCTGCTTTATTCTTGGAGAGTAATGTGTGTGCACAGGACCTGAACGCACCTGCTTTTCGGGGGAAGTCCGTGGGTTTGCTTACGTGTAAGGTGGGCAGCAGCAGTGCGTGGTAGAAGCGATCGGTCGTGGAAGCTTCAGCCCATGTTCAAACCGGAAGGCCGAACGTTTTAGTTCTGTCCCTTTCAAGCGCCTGGTGGCCGGAGCCCTGACTAAGGAGGGGACCTTGTGGTCCTGGATAAGCTCCCAAGAAATGGCATTTGCTTTCGGGTGACATCTGTGCACTGAAGTTCTGAGCAGTGACACGCGGGCCCGTGACTGTCCTCCTCTGCAGGGGTCTGAAACTCAGCGCGTGTCGTGTTTCCCCGTTCGGGTTCTAACCGCCTGGTTAAGGGAAGGGCATGTGAGCCATCTGCAGGACGGTGGGCCCCTGGGCGCGCTCACAGAGCGGACATTGCTGTGTGGGTTTCGGAGTGTTGGAAACAACCACACACGGGCAGGTGAGGAAGCAGACCGTCGGGCTGCCTGCGGAGTGGCTGGGCCCGTGTGCCGTGTCTGTCATGGGTTCCCCTCCTCTTCACTTTCATTGGCCAGCTCCTGGCAGGCAGTTTTAAAACGACTCGGAAGGACAGAGCGAAGAACTTGAGCAAGTGCGTCCCTGCGGCTGGGACAAGCTGCGCGCTGTGGTGCCTCCGCATGCTCTGCCTCTCGTGGAGGGCGTTTTACTTTTCTAAAACGCAAAACAGAGAGGGTGTGCGCGGTCCAAGAAAGCCGTCGTTTCCCCTGAGCTGTCCCCCGTGTCTGGGACTTTATCTCCTGGTCTTTGGCCCCAGGTACGATGTCTGCACTTAAAAATCCTGTCCATACCTCTGTAAGTCCCTGACACCCGAGTATGCAGATGAACACACGTGTGACCCCCCGGGCTCATCCGAGTGACAAATGCTGCAGCCCGTTCCTTGTGACGGCAGGTCATATTCCTAACCACCAATAAATATTGTAAAGTACTTTGGCTGCAGCCGGGCTAACCCAGGGCATCTGTCATTCCGGTTGCCGCTATTAGGAATTATTGGACTGAACCACTGGCGGAGAAAGCGGAGGGGGGTGAGCATGGTGGCTGTGCCGCTCTCTGCCCTTTTGTGTGTTCTGCATAAAAAAACCCCACTCGCGCCGCATATGCATTATAAATCAGTGTGGGCAAACGCAGGCGCCTGCTGTGGGCGGCGGCTGCGAGCCCCACGCGGGGGCTCTGCCGACCTGGACACCTCTGACCCCCCACGTCAGCAGATCCGTCTTTCTGATGCTGTACTGTAAATTTATTTCACCTCGGAGAGTAAACAGATATATTGGAGCCCCAAGGGTTCATGGGTAGCGTATTTACAAAGGAGCCTGTCTGCCAGCCCGTGCACCGCTGCTAATGAGAGCGGTCATTAAGTAAATGAGACGCGCCTTGAGCTGGCTTCGGAGTCCGCACACCGAGGGGAGAAGACATTTAATTGAAACCCGCACACAGACGTCCCCACATGTGACCGCGGACGGGAGGCAGCTGCCTCCTCGCGTCCCCGTCGGCCCTGCACCCCCCATGTAAATTTTATGATTGCTTTCCGTGATGTCATTTTGAAAGCGGACAGACAATAGCTGTGGGGAAAGGTAAGTCCCTGTTACGCGCTGACAAAGGCAGATAGATAGCCGGGGCTCGGCTTGTCCCCGCGCATGGGGACGGGAGCTGATTTCTCAGGGGAAGGCTTTCTCTGCAGGACGAGCAGCTCCGGGGGCGGCTCTCTGAAGCTGCTGGTGGGACCGAGGATTTTTTTTCTCCTGTCCCTGCGTCCCTCCTCTCCCTGCGTCCCTCCTCTCCCTGCGTCCCTCCTCGGCTTGCTCACGCACTTGGCCGCTCGGAGCGTCCAGTGGACACGTTGTGCATCTGACAGGAAAGACAGTGGGGGGACCTCGTGTCAGGACGAGAAACTTTATGGGCATTTCCGGAAGAGCCACGCGGATATTTCTGCAGCGGCGGGACGCGGTGGCAACGTGCCCGGGGTGGCCGCCAGCGCCTTGAGCAGGAGGCCTCCGGAGCGGGGGTCCCCGAGTCTGCACCCCACGTCTGGCCGGCCCCCCGAGACGCACACGGAGTGGAGATGGTCATGTGAGCGTTTTGTCTTTTGCGTGTCACGTATTTCTAAACTTAAGGAGCGGCCCCCCGGGTGCGTGTCTCCGTGGGGCAGACGCGCAGAGCTGCATCGCCGTCCCCCTCAGGCCCTTTCTCCTCGCTCTGCGATGAGGTCGCGGGAGGGGTGGTGGTTTGCGTCCTGGTCCAACGGGACCTGAGTGTCCCACGCTGAGGAGCGGTGACAGCTCCGAGCCTGCTGAGCCCCTGCTGCAGGGCGATGTGTTCTGGGCTGGGGACTTTGTTCTGTCCCCCGGATTCAGGTCCTTCTTTGTGAAGCAGGAGCACAAACGCAGCGACGGGGAGCGTGCGCTGAGCTGGGTCCTCGCCCCCGGGGTCCCCGCGGGTCTTGGGGAGTCGCGGGGGCTTTCCCATCTCAGCGCCCGTGTCACCAGTGGGCACCACTGGCTGGTAAAGTTGTTTCATTTCTGAAACAAAACATCTGTGAGCTGGGTCTGGGAGCCGGATGTGGGCTCGGCCTCCGGCCGCCCGACTGTGTCACTATAGTGACAGTGATGACATCGGCCATGATCATTAGCCTTTGGGGAGCGGGGGTGGGGGGCAGGAATTTTGCCCCGTGGTTTAAGGAACGAAGGGAAACCCGAGCCGGCCCCCGAGGCCCGTGGGCGAGAGAACAAAAGGCGGGCGTGGGGCAAGCCCTGCAGGTGAGCCGCCTCGCCGTGGCCCCGCCAGGGGTGGCCCCGCGCCGGCTCCCCTCCCATTGGTCCTGCCCGCGATTATCACCTCCTCCCATATGGTCTGTTCATTAATGGTAAACAAAAGAGTGGCAGAGCCGGGATTGGAGCTCCTGGTGCCCGCGGGGCGGGTGTCGCCAGCAGGGCAGGGCCTGCCCGTCCGCCCCGGGCTGCTGACCGTGCAGAGGAGGCGGGCCAGGGCTTGGAGGGCAGGTCGTTTGCACAGACAAGGAGGTGCTTCCGGAAGCCTCTGCCCCGTGGGGCCGGGGCCTGGGCCTCGACAGAGCCCCCCGCCGGCCCCTCGGCCCCCGGCAGCCCCGGGACTCACAGGGGCGGCTGCTGATCGGCGGCTGAGCCCGAACGGCCTGGGCTCCGGGGCGCCCGGCTGTGGCCCTGGGAGCTTGTGCAGGGCAGGGGGCTGCTTCTGTGTGGGGGCGACCTGAGGGCCCCTCAGGCGTCCGGGAGAGGCCAGCCGGTGCCCTTGCCGAGGCCGCCTGGGCGCTCTCCCTGGTGCTGGCTGCAGCCCGGGCCCCTCTGCTGTGGGCCCTGCTGGCCTCCTCCTGCTGGGTCACCACATGTGCCCATGAGGGGAGGGGTGACTGTGCCCAAGCACGTGGGAGGGGACGGGGTCTGTGCGGGCAACCAGGCCGGAGGAGAGCTCAGCGGCCACAAGTGAGCACGGTGGGGCTGCCCCAGTCCCCCACCAGGGCGGGGAGGGCGCGGCCGGCCCTGGGCCTGCTGGATGGCAGGCAGGGCCCTGGCTGGGCGGGTGGGGCTGGGTGGTCACCTGATCCGTGGGCCAGCAGGGCGCTGGGTGGCCAGGCAGACGTGCTGGAACGGGAAGCCTGTGCGTGGCCAGCCCCGGAGGCCTGGTCCAGCTCCTGCTGTCATCGTCCTCTCGTGGACGGCCAGGCCAGCGGCCCCCGTCCACACCCCCCTGGGCCCGGGCCTCTCGGGCTCTTTCTTTGTGAGGTCCCTCACGAACAAGCAGTGGCCTGCAGATGCAGGAATCTTGCCATGTGAGTTTATAGAACCACGGTCTTTGGGAGCCAGCTGCGTGGGATCAAAGCGCTGCGTGGCCCGGAGGGGACAGGCTCCCTGCTCCCCGAGGACCCCTCAGCCCGTCCCCCGAGGGGCCCCTCTCGGGGCCGCACCTCTCGTCCAGCCCAGCGTGCTTGGGGGCGCCTTGGGGTGCTCTGTCTCCTGGTCCTCAGCGTACTTCTGTCTTTCATGGACGGTCTCCAAATTTTGCTTAAAAAAGCTCAAAACAAAGTGGGGGAGAGGTGTCTCTCGCCCGCCCCGCCCCGCGCCTGCTCCCGCACCGCCGTGGACGCTTCTCCAGAGAGCACGGGCAGCACTCCCAGCCGTGACCTTGTCCTCAGCGACCCCGCGGGCGCGAAGCCGCCCAGGTTCACGCCCTCACGGGCTCCGTCAGGGGCACACATTTGCACGTGGGAACCGCGACGATGTTTTAACTAGAGGGAACGCCGAGCTTAATCCAGTCCAGCCAGGCTGTGAGTGGGGCCACCTCTGTGGGGTTAGAGGGGCTTCAGGGAGAGGCTGTCCAGTCCAGTAGCTGGAATCTGTGGCCCGGGGGCCCCGTCCCCTTCTGGGGGGCTCTGTGGCCTGGGGGCCCTCTGTCCCCTCCTGGGAGGCTCTGTGGCCTGGGGGCCACCCTGTCTCCTCCTGGGGGGCTCTGTGGCCTGGGGGCCCTCTGTCCCCTCCTGGGGGGCTCTCTGGCACTGCTGGGGCCTGTCTGCCCTGGGGAGTGTTGGAGTTGCTCGGACGTGAGGTGTGCTGTGGGGTTGCTCTGAGGCCGGGGCCCGCAGTGGGGTCTGCGAGGAGGGTGTGTGTGTGGGATGGGCCCTTGACGGACTGGCATCTGTGTCACCAGGGTGGCGGGTGAGGTGCGAGTGTGCACGTGTGATTTAGGTGTCGGGAGGAGTCGCGGGCGTGCCATCTGGCCCCAGCCTGCCCGCTGGCCCCCGCCTGGCTTCACACCTTGGCCGTGTGGGATGTCGTCTGAGGCTCCAGCAGGGGCCATCTGGGTCCCCTCCCTCTTCCCATTTTGTTGCCTAAAAACTGCACTAGAGGAAGCAGCGTGAGTGACAGGTCCCGGGAGCCCTGTGGCCGCAGTCCCTCCGGGCTCAGCGTGCAGCGTGGCCGGGGCTGACCTGCCCCTGCTGGGGTGGGGGTGGGGTGCTTGGACGCCCCGCTGTGCCCTATGCTTGCTCTGAGGGCGCCTAAGGGACTCCCCGACCCCAAACACATGGCAGCCGAGGCCTTGGGCGTTGTGCTGGGCACCCACAGGGCGTGCGGCATTTCAGAAATAAAACAGCTTCGGCTGTCGGTCGTGCTCTGTGGGCAGCCCAGGTGGTTTCCACCGCAGGTGCAGCTGTGCCCCCATGGGGAGTTACAAGGGCTTCACCTGGGACACAGGTAAGGGGCTTTGGACCCAGGGCCTCTCAGCCCTCTGTCCCGGGGAGCAGTGACCCCCAGCCCCCGACGCGGTGGCTCCAAGTGGCCTGTGATATAGCCTAACAGTGACCTGGCTCGTGAATCACAGGGTTGGGGGTGGCACTGTGCCACTTCTGCCAGGCTCCGCCCTCAGAAAGGGACCTGAATAGGAGGGCGTGGTGCAGCCACGGTGCATCTGGTGGCTCTGGTCGTACAGGGAGAACAGTCCCTGTGGCCCCGGGCACCACTGCCGGCTCCCCCTCAGGCCCATCAGCCTCCCGGATGCGGCCAGCAGCCCGGCCTGCCCCCCAGCCCGGCCGCCCAGCAGCCTGGAGCCCAGTGTCCCCTGGCTGCAGCCTGAGCCTCCACGCACCCCTCCTGCCTTCTCCCCCGCCGAAGTCTAGCCCGTGGCCCTTTCACTTCCTGCAGCTGAACTTGCCTGTCGTCCCGGGGCCCCGGGGTGCATCTCCCAGGGGTCACCGTCGCTCTCCTGGGTGCCCTGCCCTGGGAACACCTCACATTGCGTCAGCCTGGCGGTGTCCCTGAGGGCCATTGGGCCCCCACCTGGCTGGGGCTGCCCTGAGTTTCCGTGTCTGGGGGGCTGGGGCTCTCAGTCGGGGTTCTGGGTTGGAAGGACTTTGAGGAGGGAAGAGAAGCTTCCGGAACACCCGGCTGAGGAGTGCCGGTCTGAGTTTGCGCCCACCGTCTCGCTGAGGCTGAACTGTGCCTGAGGGTGACCTGGCGCCACGTCCACCTGGGCAGTCAGACCAGCGGGGGCCCCTGTCACTGCTCCTCAGGGGCCTGACGATTTTCACGCAGGTGTTCAGATGGTC
>PVJL010014834.1:0-26526 GCA_004026885.1 Lyroderma lyra
TGGGCATCATGAACTCGTTCGTCAACGACATCTTCGAGCGCATCGCGGGCGAGGCGTCGCGCCTGGCGCATTACAACAAGCGCTCGACCATCACGTCCCGGGAGATCCAGACGGCCGTGCGCCTGCTGCTGCCCGGCGAGCTGGCCAAGCACGCGGTGTCCGAGGGCACCAAGGCCGTCACCAAGTACACCAGCTCCAAATGAGTGCTGTGCGCTCCTCTTCACCCAAAGGCTCTTTTCAGAGCCGTCCACGCTGCACAGACATAGCTGGTGCATTTTCCCTGCAGTCCAGTTTCTCCCAGGAGCGTTGGGGTGGTTTGGGAGAAGAAAATAAGGGCAAACGAACGCAAAGTGTTAGAAAGCCCTCCGCGCGCGTCCTTGGGTAAGCACTGGCGTAGTGTGCACCCATCTTGTAATGCTTTCTCCGACTGCTTTTCCTTTTGCCCTGTGCCGCAGTCACTAAAACTTCGCTTCTGCTGACACGGTCAATGCTCGGCTCGCCCACGTTCTGATTGGCAGGCGGTAGCGTTTGAAAAGCCCGCTCTGGACTGCCATTGGCCAGATCGTCTGTCTGGCGTCCTTTCCCGAGAAATTTTCTGGAAGGTAAAATGGCGATCCCTGCGTCCTGTGCGGGTAATCACCGCGCTCTGTAACCGGCTCAGGAACGAGTCTGGGTGGTGCAGTCGGGTCCTGGGCTGCTTGACTTCACCGTGACCTTTCTCCCCACTCCCGCACGGTGACTCTAACAACCCCCCCGGCCCTACAGAGGTACTAGGGTGAATGGAAAGGATTTGCGTCCAAGCGCACCGGGGACATAGAGGTCGGAGCGGCGCCTTAAGGACCAAGTGTGCAATGAGGGACCCAGCAACCTGGAAAAGCCTCGTGCGTCCTGTTTAACCAGGATTTGTGGGGAGGGATGCCCCGACTGCTGCGCCGGAGCAGCTGGCGAGACGGGATTTCGGAGTCTCCCACTGGAAATCCTGCGACGTGTGACAGCAGGGATGGACTAGCGGGTGTTATGCTAAATGAGACGGGAAGACAAATGCCACATGGTCTCACTTATATGGGGAATCTAAAGAACAGAAACAGACTCAGATACGGAGAAACAATTAATGGTTGCTGTAAGGGAAGGGGGTTGGGGACTGGGTAAAATGTGAAGGGATTAAGGACAAACTGGTAGCTACAAAATAGGAGATAGAAACTACAGTGTAGGGGATACAGTAGTCAGTGACTGTGGTGTCAGATGGACACCAGATTTATCACGGGATTACTTTGTAATCACTGGGCTGTTCACTTGAAACTAATATAAAATAATTGAATGTCAACTGTAATTTAAAAATAGGAATGATTTTTTAAAAGACATCCTGAGACCTAAGTCAGAACTCCATGTTTAAAGGGAAACGACCCCAGAAAAAATCCAAGAAGTAGTAAGTGGACTGACTGCTGGGCAGCCAGGAAAACGTTGCGGGGTGAGAGCTGGACTCAAGGTGTCACCTCCCCTCCCCAGCATCTTCCAATGCTGCCTAAATTCCCCTGTCTTGCATTGAAAAGCTGTACTATCCTTTGCTACCTTTTCATCCCTTCTGTATAGATGTGAAGCCAATCAACTCCATCTCTGTGTCCTCGATTTTATTTCAAGTCTTATGCTGTTATCTTTGGCCAACCTCACTATCCTTAGCAAGCATATCAAAGCTTTCTAGATGATGATCTGTGTTCCTTAGGGTAGACATAAATCTTTTTGTTAGCAGCAGCCAGAATGGCGTGACAACCGAGATAAGTATCAAACTGGTAAGAGTATCAATTATAAGCAATCATCTGTCACAAGGCGACAGCAATTGTATTCTTTGTTCCTTTGTCTGGTCAATCATTAGTACCCTAGTCACACTATTTTTAAAAAGTACTGTATCAGGGTCCAGGTAGCAGAGAATAATTTGCATAAAACTGCTGGGTCATCTGTTCACCTCTGACCCAGTCAATCTTCCTGTTATGTAAAATACGCTATAATAAATGCTGTTCTATTCTGTGGAGCTGCTACTTCATCTTGGTCTGAAGATACCTTCCCGTTACAGTGGTGGTTCTATCTTTGCTCCGCCATCGGACATAGAAATTAATAAACTACAAAGGTTCCAGCTGAAGCGTGTAGAAAGCACAGTGGGAACAGAGAGAACTGGTCTCAGTGCCGTTTTCCTCCTTCGAACATCGTCAGATTGGCAGACACTCTGCTCTGTGCTGGACAATTGTTGCCCCATGCACACAGTTTCCAGGCTGGGGGGAAGGGAGGTTTGCGGGGAAGGGAGGTTTGGAAATCGCTGTAGTCAACATCTGAAGCTGTAAAGCGAACCCTGTAATTGAAGACTAATAGTTTGTGGAATTATTGATCTTGCTTGTGTTTGATCTGTCACCACCATGGCCTGCCTGCCACTGATACCATATTCTGTGTAACAATTCCCTCCATTGTCCCATCTTCTGGGTCAGCGAACAGGGATCTACAGAGTCACAGCAGAAATAATTTGTGTCTAACAATCTCCTTGACGCGGGTCACTTGGAGCTACTGCAGCAATGTAACAACCTGACAAATGTTGTTTCAGTCTTGAAAAAAGCAGTACAGTAAGTCCCCCTTACCCGCGGGGTAAGGGTTCCACCACCCGCAGTGGACACAGAGTATCTAATTCCATCCACACTTTGTTTCCTAGCCCTACATACCTGTGGTAAAGTTTAATTTACAAATTAGGCACGGTCAGAAATGGAAATGTAACGAAACGGAACAGGAGTAACAATATACGAGTTACGTGAATGTGGTCTCCTTTCAGGGGGACACTTGCCTAAGCGCTTGTGTAGACTCAATGCGCTCAGGCGCAGCGTGCTGTGGTCAGTCAGAACTCATTCCCTGTTCGTGTCTTCTGCCCGCAAGCCGATGCCTTTTCCATCTTAATGACACAGCTGTCACACACTGTGGCCGTAACGTCTGCAGTTTGAGGTACGGCGGCAAATGTAGCACACATTTCTTTTTCCTTCTTTATAACTTCACAGATAGAAGATTCAATCTTATTGTAGATCTTAGCAACCTCAGCATGCAACTATCTTAGTCAAGAACTTCTACCCTTTCACTTAACGGAAGGACTTCGTGGCTTCTCTTCTGCATACCTAAATCGCCAGCATCGTGACTCTTGTGTTTTGGGGCCATTATTTAGTAAACTAAGGGTTACTTGAACACAAGCACTGTGTCCAGATGGCTCCAAGGATGAAGAGCGTCCACACGTGGATACGCTGGATGCAGGGATTATTCACATCCCAGGAAGAACGGAGCAGGATGGCGGGAGATATCATGATGATGCTCAGAAGAGCTCGCCATTTAAAACTTACGAATTATTTATTTCTGGAATTTTCCATTTAATATTTTTGGACCTTGGTTGGCCACAGGTAAGTGAAATCTTGGAAAGTGAAACCATGAATAGAAAAGGACCATTCTCTAAAGAGAATGCTCTGAGGCCCCACAGTCTCTGGTTATTTTCAAAGTGACTCTCGCAACACAGCTCTTCTCTTTTCACTTTTACGCTTGTTCATAAGAAACATCATATAGCAAGCAGAGGGCATGCCTAGGAGAAGAGTAGGAGCTAAACTGAATTTACTGTGTTGCGGAGATGCTCCCGTCCATGGTGACAATACCCAAGAACAAACTGAGAACCCATTTCTTAAATAGGACCCAGGAGAAAATAGCGAGGAGATTTTTTTCTCTACATCAATCACACATGCTTCCAGTTATTTGTGAGATCAGACACCTCGTTGCCAAGAACAGTGTTTTAAAATTCATCTCAGCATGAAATTGTATTTGCCGGGGGCATATGCGTAGGCAAGAGTGACACTGGAGCAGGACCTCACCTGGCACCTAAACTGAACACCGTGGCTTTTTTCTTATGATGGGAATGTCATGTGGAACGAAAATTAAAAACAGTCAATTCCAGAACTCTGATGCCAGAATTTCTAAAACCTCTATCGCCAGGTGGATGGTGCCTCCAATTTGGAGCCCACTGAAAATGAAACACTGCCCTGCAGCCTCGCACTCCAGACGTGGCAGAAACGCTGGCTACGCTTGTACATTTGCTCATAGAGTAACACCCAGAAATAGGTGTAATACTGACAGCATTGTAAAGGAAAGGCTTCATATGGACCCTCATCGAGTAAAAGCTTCTTAAAATAAGCATTGTTATTTAAATAGAGGCCTACTGTGAGCTGTTCCCAGACTCCTTGCAAAGAAATGTAATTCATAGGGGGTTCCCTGGTGGTGTGGCTGCCAGGTTTTGGCACTCTCTCCACCACAGCCTGGGTTTGACTCCTGGCCAGGGAACCAACCAACCAAAACAAAAGTTATTCATAATAAAAGGAGTTGCCCCCTGAGAAAGGGGCTATTAGGGTTGGGGGTACACTTGAAGAATACTTCAATTTTTATGTGGGGTATTTTTCTTTACACATAAAAGAGATTTGTAGTTAATATGCCACAACGTTAAATAGTAGGTCAATTCTGTGTAGTCATTTTTGTACTCTTCTGTAATGTTTTCTTTATATGCAAGAATATTTATTGAAACTATATTCGTAACAGATTTTTCTCTTTTTATTTTTCAATTACATTTGACATACACTATCACATTGGTTTCAGGTGTGCGGCATAGTGACGAGACATTTATATAACTTACAAATTCCTTACTCTGATACGTCTGGTTCCCATCTGACACCGTCTATAGTTATTACAATGTTACTGACTGTGTGCCCTATGCTGCACTGTTCATCTCTGTCACTATTTTGTGACGATGAATTGGTACTTCTTGATTTCTTTCCCTTTTTCACACACCCCTCCCGTCCTCCTCCCATCACCCCAACCAATCTGGTACCCATCTGATGCCCCCCATACTTACTGCAGCATTAGTGACTGTATTCCCACGTTATACGCTGTGTCCCCATAACCATTACTCCGTAACCACCAGACTGAACTTCCCAACTCTTCCCCTTATTTCACCCCTCCCCCAACCCTCCTCCCACCTGGCAGCAAACCAAATGTTTTCTAGATCTTTGTATCCGTTCCTGTTCCATTTGTTTCTTTTCTTCTTTGGATTTCACCTATCAGCAAAGTCAACTCGCATCTGTCTTCCTCTGTTTGACACTCCACTCAGTGCAGTACCCTCCATGTCTTTTGATGGAGCTTTTAATCCATTTAAATTGAAGGTAATTGTTGAAGTGTGCCTATTGCCATTTTATTGTTCATAATTTTGCTCCCTCCCCCCCACCCCAATCTTAAAGCAGTCCCTCTAACACTCCTTGTAATACTGGTTTGGTGGTGATGGTTTCCTTCAGCTTCTTCTTGTCTGGGAAGCTCTTTATTTGTCCCTCAATTGTGAATGACATCCTTGCTGGGTAGAGTGACCTTGATTGTAGGTCCTGGCTTTTCATCACATTGAATCTTTCCTGCCACTCCCTTCTGGCCTGCAGAGTTTCTGTTGAGAAATCAGCTGACAGTCTTATGGGAGCTCCCTTGTAAGTAACTAGTTGCCTTTCTCTTGATGCTTTTAGGACGCTCTCTTTGTCTTTAAACTTTGCCATTTTAATTGTAATGTGTCTCGGTGTGGGCCTGTTTGGGTTTATCTTGTTTGGGACTCTGTGCTTCCTGGGCTTGTATTTCTGTTTCCCTCACCAGGCTAGGGAAGTCGTCAGTCATTATTTCTTCAAATAGGTTTTCAATTTCTTGCTTTCTCTCTCCTCCTTCTGGTACTCCTACGATGCTCATGTTATTGTGCTTGATGCTGTCCTAGAAGCCCCTTAAACTATCCTCATTTTTTTGGATTATTTTTTTCTTTTTTCTGTTCTGACTGGATGTTTTATGTTACCTTGTCTTCCAATTCACTAATTCGATCCTCTGCTTTATTTAGTCTGCTAACAATTCCTTCTATTGTATTCTAAATTTCAGTTATTGTATTCTCCATTTCTGTCTGGTTCTTCTTTATGCTTGCTATCTCTCTGTTGAAGTTTTCCCTAAATTCCTTGAGCATTTTTATAATCATTGTTTTGAGCTCTGTATCTGATAGGTTGCTTGCCACCATCTTGTGAAGTTCTTTTGGAATTTTCTGCTATTCTTTCATTTGATACATATTTGTTTCCTCATTTTGGATACCTATATTTGTTTCTCTGTATTAGGTAGATCTGCTACATCTCCCAGTATTGCTGGATAGCCTTGTGTAGTAAGTGCCCTGGTCACCTGTGCTGGGTGTTCCTGTAGATTTTGATTCAATGCCAGGGCTCTGCCTGGAGCTACTCAGCACAAGTCTCAGAGCACACCAATGCAAGTTGTCACCTGCCTGGGACCTGTTGGCCTTAAATAGCTTTCCAAGAAAGATTACAATGCAGGGAGTCCTGGGGAGGGAAGACAGCAGGATGCTAGCCGGAGAAAGTGCCTCTGGCATTTGGGCTGTTGGGTGGGATAGGTTCCCAATAAATCAGCAGGGTGGAGCCAGTGGAGCTCACCAGACCAATCAGGTTCAGATTTGGCTGTGTGAGGGTCAGTCATGATGCAGGAAAGATGGCGCCCACCACCCAGCTGCATGGGAAGAGGCAGAGCCAGGAAAAATGACAACTGTCCTCTAGCCCTTGCTCCGAGCCACACACCTCTGTCTGCACCCCTCCCCTCCCCCCACATCTCCAACGCGCTCTAAGTCACCCCGTCTGCAGGAGCCCCGGGTGAGTACCCACGAGTGACTGAGTCTGCACGGGCACTTTAAGAGGACATCTGGGTTTCCTGCAAGCTTCCGTGCCAATCAGACTGTTGGCGTCCCCACTGTTCTTCACAGTCCGATGTGGGGGCTCCTCTTCCCGGCACCAGTGCTCTGGGCTCAGGAGCCTGGTATGGGGATGGGGTCCCTTGCTCCTCTGAGGGGGGACCTCCACGGCAGAGTTAGCTCTCCTGTGGCTCCTTTTGCTTCTGTGCCCCTCCTACCAGTCTCCAAGTGGCCTCTTCTTTTTTTGCATCTTTAGTTATAAAACTTCTGTTCAGCTAGACTTCAGATGGTCCTCCAGGTTAGTTGATCAATAATTTAGTTGTAATTTTAATGTGTTCACGGAATGAAGCAGGTACAATGTTTACCTGCTCTGCCATCAGAATCTCCATATCCAAAGTGTCTTCTGCAATTTTTTAAAAGGTAAAAGGAAAAGGTGAAAATTGATGTAGAATACTAGTGTTTAGTGTGTTAGAAATTGCAGCTTCTGACCTACGGTATTTAGCAAATCACAAGTGATTTAAGATGTGCCAGGCAGTGTTCTAGATACTACAGCGAGAAAACACAAAAGTGTACATCCCGTGGAGGAGAGGGGAATACTAAATGAATAAATAAAATATACCGTATTCTAAACAGTGATTACTGCTGAGGAGGAAAACAGCAAAGGTGTGAGATTGTTTGGACAATTATTATTTTAAATACTCTCAACTCTCCTTAACTTAATCTCTAAAATTGAGACTAGCTAGATGTGGTCCTTCTGAACCCTCAATTTACATCCTTGTTTACAGTGTTAGGAGGTATATACCTGGGTTACTATTGACACTGTTCTCTGTTGTGGGAAAAAGTGGAGATAGCAGAGGATGGTTTCGATCCATCGACCTCTGGGTTATGGGCCCAGCACGCTTCCGCTGCGCCACTCTGCTCTGTGCTGGTTGGCCTTAATTTGTAATAATTCTATTAACTCCTGTCCCTTTAAAAGCTCTTAATGTACTAAAATGTGATTTTTTTTTCCCTCAAAGGTTATTTGTTAGTTTTACTCATGCTTCAGACAGAAGAGTGACTCTAGAATCCACGGAGTCCCTATATTCTGAATGCAAAATAGTTTCTGTTTCTAGTAGAAAACAGCCCGTGGCCAACCGACCCTCCAGCCTCACAGTCAGAAGGTGTGAGCGGAGCGTGAAAGCGTCCGACATCTAAACTGCAGCGTTTTCAACACGACCGGAAGGTCTAAAACGCAATTAAAAAACCAAAACCAAAAAGCGGTTGCATTGGCCGGGAATCGAACCCGGGCCTCCCGCGTGGCAGGCGAGAATTCTACCACTGAACCACCAATGCTCAGATAGCGAAGTTGCCCGCCCTGTGCTAGAAATGGGCTTGTATGGTCTCGTCACTGACCCATCTCTACACAGACGTGGTGACGATTTTTCGCAGCACTGAGGGGGACTTCATGGTGCTGCTTTCCTTTGCGGCCTGTCCAGGGCGCCCTGGCGAGCGCGCCGGCCCCGCCCCGGCCGAGGGCCCAGGCCCCGCCCCTTCCCGGCGCACCACGCCCTCCTGGAGCCCCGGGGGCCCGACTGCCTTTCTTCCCGGCTTTGCGTGGCCGGCGGGGCGCGGGCGCGGCGGTGCTGGAGGGAGGGGAGCCTCGAGGTGGACGGAACCGAGCTGGGAAGCAGGAGGAAGGGGGACGGGGACCCCAGACTGTTCGCTGCCCACCCCAGAGAACGAGGAGGCGGCGTTGCGAGTTCTGCGGGCTGCCTCCTCCTCTCGGTCGAGTGCAAAGGTCACAGTAAAGAGTAGTTTCCAAAAAAAAAAGTACTATCATGACTCATGCAAATTAAAAATGAACAGCTTTTAGAAGGTTTTATTTAACTCCTTAGTGAGGTCATTGGTGAAGTGTGACCACCAGCCCAAAGGAGGATGGAAAGAATGGACGCATTGTCAGCTCAGGAGTATTGACCTTAATGCGTAAAAGCGCAGCAGCTGGGTCTTCCCACCGGGGTGGGGTCAGGATTTGCATGTCACACACTGGAATCTTCTATTGCTATCCGTTACCTGCTATTTACAGTTGTACAAAAGCTCCACTCTGGTGACACAGAAGGGAACGCTGCAGGTGCTTTGGCAGGGAGTTTGCCCACCCTGACACAAACGGAAGGGCCCACCTCGGAGGGGAAACAGGCCTTGGGCTCAAAGCCAAGGCGCCGGCCTGCTCTTCCGGAGCCTCCTAGGGTGGGGGTTTCTCACCATGTGGTTGGCAGACCCCTACCAGACGGGATGGAAAAGGTGGACACGCTCCTGGGCATGTGTGCACACACACATGTGCATCCGAGTGCGTGTGGGGGGCTTGGGGGGAGTCACAGCCCCGGCAGTTCTGGGGTCCGTGTTGGTAACCGCAGAACCAGCTCAGAACGGTCCCAAGATACTGAGTAGTTTTTCAGAGGCAACAGGCCCAAACTGCAAGTCCTGCAGCCATAGCTGCGCAGAGGACAGAACGTTGACCTCCAGCCACAGGAGGAACCTAATGTAAAGTAACTACATTTCCACCACTCTGGTTTCACTGCCATTTTCTCATAATTCTTTCAAGGTCACTGACAAGGACTTTGAGATCATGTCAGATCTTATGTCTCTGGAAGTCCGGACTTCAAAATAGGAATGTACTTTCATTGGGAAATGTCCTCCCAAATTTCAATGGACTCTTTTAGTGTTTGGCTTTCATTTTCCCTTTTAATTATAATTCTCATTGATAGAGTTAAAGTTTGGAACTCTGCAAAACGTCTTTATTTCTTCTAGGTTGTAAGGAGAAACATGCTAATTGTATTTCTTAGTTACTGTATTTTCTCTTTTTATGATATATTTAGTAGAAAACAAATGGATAAAGAATAGCAAAGAAGCAGTTAAAATGATTCAAGTGCAGCAAACCATAAAATCAACCAAATAACCTACTCACAGTCTGTAAATCTTTTTCTCGGCACTCTGATGAGCTCTCAGGCCCGTGTGGACGAAGTTTCAGTCACAGTCTGTGCTACCTCTAGGGACCTAAGATGGAATTAATTAGCTTTTCTTCTGGCCAAGGGAAGTACACGAAACAAGCAGTGGATGTCATTGTACGATGTTCTATTTTATGGGTTAGGCTCCAAGTGCTTTGAAGATTAAAGGAGAGAGATAATATAGATAATAGAGGAACCGTGAAAAAAAAATTTGATGTACTTGATTCAGATCTAAAATGCAGCTACAGTTCATCTCGTAGATAGACCAGAACAGGACACTTCCATTTACACGTGGAAAGTATAGAAACATGGCAATGGACAATCTAGGTAAAACTGGAAGAAATATCACTCTCGATTTTAGTACTATGTTGATATGGAAGTAGTATTAAAAATTTAAGCTAGGGCTATTAATCTTCTATTTATAATTAAGAAGACGGCCTGTGAATGGTTTTATGGGCTTCCGTTAGATCTACAAGTGGAAAAAAAAATATTAGGGCGTGTGTGTGTGTGTGTGTGTGTGTGTGAATGCATTTGCATGTGTATAAAAATATCTTGTTTTCCAAGCTTTTATTCTAGACTCACAGGAGTATAAGACTCTTCTCCAAGTATACAAACTAGGGCAATAAAGCTTTGAGACCTCAAAAATTTAGGGTCACACTATTTTAGGAAATCGTAATAGACCAGTTTCCAGGACTTGGACAATGGATACACTTACGCAGGAGAAAATCAATGTAGCTTTCTGTCACTGGCATTTTATTTGAGGAAGGTCACATTAATGGTTCTTTCTGAGAACAAGTACAACTACAGCAACTCAGAGAGAATGAAACTCTTAAAACACGCAAACTTCGCGTCTTTAACAGAGCCTGCCATTTGGGTATTCTTATTTCTTGATGGAGAAGACCCTTGTAATCAACCTCTTGAACGCTCCCTTCACATCTTTGTTTCTGAGTGTGTATATGAGGGGATTCAGCATGGGTGTGATCATTCCATAGAAAAGGGACACCATCTTTCCCCGGTCCTTGGAGGCAGGGGACGGTGGTTGCAGGTACATGTAGATAGCAGTGCCGTAGAAAAGGGACACCACGACTAGGTGGGAGCCACACGTACCAAAGGCCTTTCGCCGGCCTTCGGCGGACTGGATTCTCAGCACCGTTTGCACAATCAGAGCATAGGAGATGAGGATGAGTGTCACGGGGATGAGGAGGAAGAGCACGCTGACGAAGAAGAGTTCGGCCTCGTTGGCGGTCGTGTCCACGCACGCCAACCTGAGCAGCGCAGGGACTTCACAGAAGAAGTGGTCCACTTCCCTGCGGCCGCAGCGGGGCATCTGCAAGGTCAAGGTGGACTGCAGGACGGAGTTGCTGAAGCCACTAACCCAGGACGCGGTGGCCAGCTGCAGGCAGAGCCTCGGGCGCATGATCACCGAGTAATGGAGAGGGCGACAAATGGCTATGAACCTGTCGAAGGACATGACGGCCAGCAGGAGGCACTCGGTGGAACCCAGGGCCAGGAAGATGAAAAGCTGGGCCACGCAGCCCCCATAACTAATCACCTTCCTGGTGCTGCGTATGTTTACAAGCATTTGTGGGACCGTGCTTGTGGTGAAGCAGAGGTCCAGGAGGGAGAGGTTGGAGAGGAAGAAATACATGGCCGTGTGGAGTTTGGGGTCCAGACGTGACACCAGGATGATTGCCAGATTGCCAAAGATGGTCAAGACGTAGGAAACCAGGAACACCACGAAGAGGGGAAGCTCCAGCCATGGCCGGTCTGAGAACCCCAAGAGGATGAACTCCTGGAGGGTACTCGCATTTCCCGGATCCATGGTACGTGTTGCACTCCGGGTCCCTGAAGCATCAGAAGTCAGTTAATAAACACGTTTCTTCACTGTCGCTTATAATCGTTTTGCTAACAATTTACGTACATTTACAATCTACCAATCATGTGGAAAATGGGGTGATTAAAAATACCAATACTTATCTTTCCAAGTATGTCAAAAGGGGTTTCTTTTCATTTGTAGCAGCATTTCAGCAAAGTGAATTTCAGAAATTTGAACGCATATCGTCCGTTTCTACATTTCCAGAAAGTTCTCTTTGACCTCTTGTTGTTTGTTCCCGCCGGTTTCCACCTGGACACCTGCCGTTAGGTGGGTGTCGTTCCTGCCGCCTGAGTTCTTGCTAACGTCTCCTTAATGCTATGAAGTTCCATTTGTGTGAATCAGTGAAGATTGTTTAAATCTCAGCCCTCCTCTTGCCCGCCCCCAACAATGGAGACAGTTTCTAGTACGTTCTCAGACACAAATACGCCTTTTTCTTTTAGAAGCTCCGACGTTGTACAGGTTTGTTTAAAAATAACACTGAATTTGACATCTGACAGGACGGGCAGGTACCCCCTTCCTCCCCTAATTAGTCACATTTCCCTGACGCTCAGGCTCCTCACAGGTAAAATGAAGCTACTGACGCTCGTCCGAGCTGTCTGAGCGGGAAGCACGTGCCCACGGTCCGTGTAGAGACCCCAGCCCTTAGGGGCAGGGCCCTGTGGGCCAGACGGACCTAACAGGGCACCTCCAATTATTTTGCTATTTTATCAGTGTCAGCATATAAAGTTGTTGTTATTATTCATGTTCATCAAAATGTCAATGACACGTATTTTAACTTTGTTCTATTTATTCCAGGACTCTTAGCCCCACATAAAACAAGTGCCAGCCTTCTGTCATCTGAGGAATTTGAGATAGGAGTCTTCAAGTGTATCTTCAAGTGAAAAAAGGCCTTCCTAAACAGTTGAGTAGCATGATCCCATCAATTTAAAAAATAATTTTGACCATACAGATAAAAGTACCAATTAGTAAATGAAAACTCACCTTGAGGTTTACCGAAGAGAGTGTTACCCCAGGAAATGGCATGAGTGAGAGTTAAGCAGACTTTATTTACGACACTCCCTGTTCTTGTTCTGACGTTTAATAAATGCACATTACTCTTGTAATTAAAAAAAACAACCACCAACTCTTCCCACTCACCAATTTACTCTCCGGTTTTGCTCTCAGACGAGCTTTAGTGAAGACTGATCCCCGTGAGGGCACAAAGCTTTATTAAGAAGTTTCATTTTCTAAAACTATTGCTACTTTCTTAAAAATGAAGTCTCACTCTGCAAGGAGCTTTGCTAAAGGATGAATCGTGGGGGAGGGGGGCATTTTTTTATCTTGTTTGCCAAGGAATAGAAGAATCAGGTGAAACAGGACCCATGGCATTGGCGCAGAGCGGTTTCATATGGTCCACGATCTCCCGGAGCTACCCAAGTGCTGAACCCCCGGAGTCCATGGGGGGGTGACGGAGGCACCGCTGCGCACCCAGGACACTGGATTTACTCCTGCCGTCCCCAAGTGTCCTCCCTTCGGGGTGAGCTTGCAGCGCTCCCTAAATGTAGCAACACAGCCCGAAACAATCCTTCCAGTATTGTTTGGGGACGATCTTGTCACGGAGGTCATTGCCCGTGTTTTCCCCCCTGACGTAGGCCCATGGCCTTTCCTGACCGGGCAGAGAGCTGGGGTTTCCTTCTAGAACTCGGCCCCAGACCACGTCTCTGAGGAAGCCTCTCCTCTGAAGATTGCAGAAAAGCCCAATCGGTTCATCCCTTGTGAGCCCATTGACACCCTCAGTTAAGCCCCTGGTCACTTACCTTGAGACTGGCGGACACCTGAGTGGCCACGGAGGAGATTCCTCTGTTTTTTGGGTTTTTGGTTTTCGGTTTTGAGTGAAACTACATGACCAGCATTTCGAGATAATGCTGTGTGGACTCGCCAGCCGTTGGGCAGAAAAACAGAACATTTTCATATTGTGAGGTGCCAAGGGATTAGAGAGGGAGCATGTCTGGGTGAAGAGAGAAGGGGGCGGGTCAGAGAGCTCTGCCAAGACATTCAACTTTGTCTGTGGTCGCCTTCGAGTAGTTTAACTCGTCTGTAGTACTTACCTAGACAGAAACACAGCAGCACCCCTTCTTAAGCCTGTTTGTTGGTTGGCCGGATAGCTGGCACCTTTCTGTCAACGTCCCCGAGAGGCCTGTGCATGGGCTGCATCGTGGGCGGGACACTGAGACCATTTAGTTCCCCATCCGCCAGGCAGTCGTCGTGGAAATGCACACCGTAGTTTACAGCTCTAATGCTGCTTTTACCTCCGGGGACGTTCTCTTTCAGCATAAAAGCTGTTTCCTGGCAGGTTTTCTCACATGATCTCAGATCCCTGTGAGACGGGCTTCCCAACAGCAAGTAGGTGCCACCTTCTTGACGTCTATGAGGATGAATCGTAGGAGAACTATTCACGCGGCTAATACATGAGACTGGCTTAGCCGCACCAACAGTTTGTAAAAGAAAAAAGAAAGAAATTGGTCTGTAATGAAAGCTTGGTTTGGCAGGCACACCCCCTGTTTGCGTTCTCAGAGAAGGGACCGTCCCAAGGTCCCAGAGCTAGTAAGTAGCACATTAACAGTGACTTGCTCTAAAGTTCCTATATCCCATTTAGGTTATCAATATATTCAAAATAGCATTGTGTGTGTGTGTGTGTGTGTGTGTGTACACATACATACGTATCTACATAAAGGTTCATAGGCGCTGAAGCTGAATGAATTCGTTTTCCCAGCAGGTAATTTGGTGTTTGCTGAGATTTGAAATAAAAAGTCCATGAACCTGAGCGCTTAGAACACTCAGATCTTACTTAGTAATTTTAAAAAACATATCCTACTTACCTCCATCTTTAGCATAAGAGATAGACCAGTTTATTTTTATAGCTAAGAAGCCTTGATTTTTTAAATAAGACTCATTTGAAGCTCACAGATGCAATGATGTCCTCACGGGTTATTTAGCTGCGTAACCGATGTGATGACACTCGGCACGTCGCACGTCATGAAGCGAGCTGGGAAACGACGGTCACGGCTGACGGACCACCGTGGGGCCCTGCAGTCACATCGTTTGGCATCAAGGGCATCAGCTGTTGTTTCCAGAGTTTGTTTTGGGTTTTCCAACCAGTTCTGCAAAACAGATAAAAGCACAGTATCCTTTCTGGTGTTCGTCCTGGTCTCTGGCAGCAATCTCAGCCCTTGGCTTGCAGGGTTCTGGCCCGGTTTATAGGAATCAAACGTGGACCCAGTGGGAGTGGGGAGGAGCTCTCCACCGTGAATGGCCTCTTGGCCCCTGGTTTGCTCAGCAAGCTCTTCCTCCAGGGACTGAAGCCTCAATTTTTTTTTTTTCTTGAGACAAAAGGAATGGCAATGGGAACAAAATACCAAACAAAGTTTCCACTTTGTGCTATGGAATTGGAGTTAATTCGTTTCACAAATAGCCCAATCAGAAAAGGACCAAATATAGCAATGGACAATTTAGAGAATAGCAAATCTGAATGATCAATAAATAGAAGAAAATGTGACCAAGTCACCAAGTAGAGCAGCATGGAGTCAAGTAATGAGGGCAAATTTCTTCATTCTCACCAGATTGGACAGGAGAGAACTGAATCCTACTGCTAATGAGAATGAAGGGAAAAGCTACTACGGATTTCTGGTGGAAATTTGGTGTTATAGCCTTTCTGGGGAAAAGACGTCCATGGCCTCCAAAACTACATGTATTTCTAGCCCGGCCGCTACTCCAGGAATCTCACCCGTAGAAAAGACTCTAAAAGTAGTTTAGAAGGACAGAAGGGCCATGAGGTTTGATGTAGAAATGTTTTAGTGGCCAGGGATGGAGAAAAATAGAGGGTCCTTTGGGGGAGAATTTGCAAGATAACATAGTCACAAAATAGGAAACAGTCTTCTACCTAAAATAAGGGATTATAACGGACGAGGACAGTCATGGTGTTCGTTTTCTCACCTACCTGCCGAATGCCAAAAACACGCAAGAAGCAAAAGCCTTTAGTACGAAGCATCAATGCCTTTTTAGGGGTCTTTTCCTGTTTCCCTTGTGTGCACACGTGCTCACATGCACATTTACGGACTTTTTCCGTGTAATTGTTACAATCGGACACGGACACGGATACAGTCCCACCGTGCGATCAGTAGGTCCCATTCAAGTTCTCTCCGTGGCCCTAAAGGTGTCTTTTATAATCGTGGTTTTCTTTCTGGTTCAGAATCATCTTTTGACTTTAGTTGTCTTAGTTCTTTGGTTCCTCCGCATCTGGAGCAATTCTTTAAGTTCTTCCCTTGTCTCATGACATTTGACAATTTTTAAGAATATAGGCTCGTCACTTTATGCAATGTCTTTCAACTGGGACATTCGACTTTTCTTCATTATTTGTTTTCGTTAGAAATATCACAGGAATTATGTTGTCTTCTCATTCATCACATAGGAGGTACCTGATGTCAGTTTGCCTTGTTATTGGAGATTTTTTACTTTTATTACGTAGTTAAGGAAGTGTCTGTTCTGTTTATGCACCATAAAATTAGTAAGCATATTTATTAACTAAGAAGTACCCTGTCGAGAGTTACTTGGAACCTGTAGAGATACCCTGTTCCTTATTAAAGTTTTAGCCCCTGGTTGTAGCAGTAACTGATTTCTGTCTGAATCAGCCTTTGCAATGATGGTTGCAAAATGATTTCCTAACTCTACGTTTCCTTCTCTGCTTACCTATGGGCATTCCCCCGAAAGGTGGGGCTTCGCCTCTCATTTCCTCGCCGACTTATTTGTCAATTGAAAGCCGCGTGGACTCGCAGATGCCGGTTTCATTCAGTTGGTTGGAACCTACTGCTGTCTTTGCTTTGCTCGTCTGATTTTCTCAGGTGGGTCAGTGGGAGCCTCTGAAAGCTGGCTCCTGCATCTTTTCGTCATTTCTCTTTAGTTCTTTGACAGTTTTCTTTGAGCGTGCTCAGATGTGCCTAAAATCGGCTATTTATCCAATGAACCCTGGTTCCTCTCAGTAAAGAGTGGTCAAGTAGACACCGTGAGTACTACGGGGGGCGATGGCAATGTTCACTGACGTGATTGTGGTCATCGTTTTGCAATATGAACACAAATCGCAACCTTATGCCATGTTATATGTCATTTAAATCTCAATAAAGCTGGAAAAAAAGAAGAGGAAACCGTGGTCTAGTGACAGTGCGTGCTCACACACATACTGTATCTTTCTGTGTCCAGTCATCTGCATGCAGGTGAGCCCCGTATAGCACGGCACGTCTGTAACACAGTTTCACTGTAACACGGTTTGAAAATTAGAGAAATCCTCGAATATGTGAAGCATAGTACGACCTTTTAAGAGCAAAAACGTATTTCATTCAAAATTAAGGAAATCCCCAAATAACACGGAACATAATAGAAGCTTTTAAGAGAAAAAATACTTTTTTATCACCAGAAAAATTCTTCCACTGAAAGAAGCCCAGAGTTTAAGAGAGAGTCTCACACCTGCTCAGCATCATTTAACAAAATTTGTAAAGCTTTCTCAGCTACCAACAAGCAATCTAAAATAACAGATTTTTTGCAAAAAGTACAGAAAAGAAGTCAAGATGATGCTGAAGAAAGTTCAAAGGATGAAGATAAACCTTGTCAAGAAGAAAACGCCCTTGGTGAGTGTGCTTAGCGGTGACGACAAAGAAAACGTGATTTAGTACATATTAATATGTTATACTTCTGGTGAGAATTGTTTTAGAGGAGACATTTCTCCTAATTATAAAAATATAATGGTATGGGGTTTTTTTTAATTTTTTGAAGCTAACCCCCTTTGTTGTTTCGTCTAACGTGGATTTGCAGAACCCGGCAATTTAGCAGCCGGACGGCCGTGTTTACAGCAGTTACCTGTGTGGTGAAGACCACCCATTCCCAGGGACGCCGGGCGTCCAGTCAGTGCGCGGGTGGACGCAGACCGTCTCCCCTCTGTCTGCCGACCTTCCTTCCCCACCGAGAGAGTTCTGGCTCCTGTCTGTCTGCTCCTCCTCTCAGCCCTCTGTGTGTTGTCAGTCGGCCAACAGGCTGTCCTTGCGTCCTGACATCACACGGGGCAGGTGGTCTGAGCCCTGTGTACGCTTCTCCTAAAGTGGAACATCATCCGAGTGACGTAATGTCGTACTGGGGTCTGAGTGTTTGTGTCCCCCCAAAAGTCATACACACCCCGACACCCTAACCGCCCAGATGGTGCTATTAGGAGGCAAGGTTTTGGGGGCCTGGGTTCTGTGTGTGCCGCCCTGATGAATGGGGTCAGTGGCTTTGGAGAGCTCCTGACCCCTTCCACCAGGTGAACACCCAGCGAGAAGGTTCCGGCTACGAACGGGGGGGGACAGGCTTCACCAGAACGTGTCCATGCGGGTTCCTCCACCTTGGAGTCTCCAGCCTCCCGAGAGGTGAGAATGAAACCGTTGGTGGTCCACATTCCGCCCAGTGGGGGCATTTTGTTACGTGGCCTGAATCGTCTGCAAACTTCTCAGTCTAGACCCTCCAGCTGTGAGTCCGTACCGGAAATCCATCCATATCGTTGCACGTATCAGTAGTTTGTTCCTTTTCCTCCCCCCCGTAGGGTTCCATTTTATTGACACGCCATAATTCGGTTATCCATTGTCTTGCTGATGAATAGTTGGATAGTTTTCTGTTTGGGGTTGTTATTAATGGAACATTCTTGGGTAAGTCCTCTTGTGGACATGTGGCTTCTCTCCTTCCGGTACATGCTGAGGTGCGTGAGTGCAGGGTAAGAACCTTCCCAGTGGTTTTCCCCAGTGAAGGGACCGTGGCACGCTCACACCAGCTACGCGGTTGCCACCATTTCCCCCTGGTGCTCTCGGTCCTTTCGGCTTTATCTAACCTAGTGGGTGTGCGGCTGTATCCCATTACGGTTTAAAAGCATTCCCCTCCTGGCCGACGAGGATGAGCCCTGTTCTGTGTGCCTCTTCGTCATGCATGGAGCCTCTTTGGTGACGCGTCTGTTCAAGGCTGTGGCACGAGAAGAAATGAATATTGGGGTCTTTGTCCCGATGTCTGGCAAAGCTCCTCACACCTTTGTGATTCCCCGAGTGGAAGAGGTGATGGGAGGATTTTTTGTTCTAATGTGGTGACTGCTGTTCGGCCCCCAGGACTGGGGCTGGTTCCGGAAAGATGGCACTCTCAGCCCCTCCCCGACCCAACCTCCAAGGACAGGAGCAGGCTGAGCACAAGGTCATAATTCATCGTCCCGAATCTGAGACGACAGTGACCATTTGCAAGGCCTTCTTGACAGTGAGCTGTGAAAGCAAGGGGACATTCTCTAAATTACTTTTTTTAACATAACAAGTAAAATGTACTCAACCGTGCAAAGGGAGGGGCTCAATTCCCTTTCTCATGGCTACAGAAAATTGTAAAATGAAATTATTTCCGTATTTTAAAAAAGACCAGAAAAGTAACTAAGGAGTTTTCATTTATAAAACAGTGGAAACGAGCATCGATGTGTGCCAGCAGTTAAGGTTACATTCTTACTTTTCTCCCCGTGAACAAGCTGTTTTCCTGGGTTCTGTGAGCTGTTCTGGCAGATTGCCAACCGTGAGAGTGGGTGATGGGAACCCCGACTTGCAGCCTGTCGGTCAGAAGTGCAGGAGGCCCTGGGGTATGTGTCTGAAGTGGGGGCAGTCTTGGGGATTGGCCCTTAACCTGTGGGGTTGGCTGCTAACCCCTAGCCCTTGGTGTCATAACTCAGCTGTCTTGTCGGACATCCGGTTCGTGTCTGAGAGTTGGAGACATGGTGGAAACCCCCCGATGCATTTGATGTCAGAAGTGATGTGAGCAAAAGTGGCTCATGCACGGATTTTGTTAATGAATCCTTGGAATTTGTGTAGTCGCTTGAATAGCTGAGAATGTGCTAATGTTTGCTTAGTTTTAAATTTGTGCTAAATGATGGGCTACAATCAATCAATTCGAGGTGCTAGAAATTCGTTAGAATGGAAATAGTTCATTTTGTGCAGCTGGACCACTCGCCTCCTAAACACAAGACAGCCAAGAGGACAGCACATGTCTCCTTGAAATTAAAAGTTGATGCTAAGAATCACGGTGATGGTTCAGCGGCATCAGGCATGGCAAACCTGGCTTTGCACCTTCTGCTGTTAGTATAGTGCAGTGACTGCTGCTGTGGCCAAGGGTGTTGGTCGGGAGCTACACAGAACATTCTGGTTAATAAAAGTTGAAATATGTCACAAAACATTGCATTGCTAAGACTGAGAATGCCAGAGTCCTAAAAAAGCTCCAGGGTCCGTCCTTTGTAGTCTAAGATGCAAGTAGATGTTGGCACTGAGATGGAGTCCTAACGTCAGTGGGATATGCGGGCTCTCACAATGTCTGCCATCAGATGGCAAGGTGTCAGGTGCATCAGAATGATGATCAGGACATTTGATCTACATGGGTTGAAAACAAGAGCTGGCTGATTTTAGGTCCCTAAGACCAAATCAATGAGCAGGTCATAGGGGTCGTATGGGATTTGTAAAACCTAGAAGACGCTAAGGCTGATTGTCGGCTGATTTGAGTCATCCTGATGGAGATTCAGGGACATGCATGCACGTTCCACAGTTGCCTCAGTTCTTAGGCTAAGAATCCCTTGAAGGATGGAAAGCTATATGCTCGGGGGGATGAATCCTGCAACAGTGACACAAATTCTTACTGTAACTGTTTCTCCTGTCCTGTGTCAGGGGGAGCTGCAGATGTTGATCTGAGTAACTGTGCACTCAGTCTCCCTTTTCCAGGATTGTTGGACCCTAGCTCCGAGGTCAATTCTTAGCTCCCTGGACACTGTGACTACTTGGTCAACCAATTAAGTGTGGAGATTTGTGGCATTTACATTATATAAAAAATTGTTTGCCCGAGTTTATCTTGTGAACTTTTGCCCAAGTCCACAAAATGCCGTCTGTAGACATTTCCCCTGATTCTGGATGCATGGATCACGTGTACTCAACAGCTGAGGCGATCTCCACCTCGGTTCCCTGACCATGAGCAATGCCTGTGACAGTCGGAAGGGCAGCTGGAAGCTCTGAGGGTTGTTCATTACAAAAACATACTTATCCAAAATCAAATAACCACCTCCTGAGAGAATGTCAGAGAATAGTGCTTCCATTAAAGACTTGGAAGATGTATGGGGCGTTATTTGCATTTTCTGTTTGGCCTGCGCATAAGGCCAATGAGTCCGGTGAATGAAACGGGTTATTGTAAGCTTCATGGGGTGGAGATTTAATCCACCTTCTGGTTTCTGGCAGGTACCTACCGGTATGGCTGTTTGTCCTAAAATTCATGCCGACATCAGGGTGACTCACTACCCTGATGATGTCACATTGAGGTGACCCATTGAGCTGGAAACAACAAAATCCTTATACATCAGTAAGACAGATGGTGGGACATTCTTCCCATGAAAATTGGGGGGACCGTTACCATAGTGAAATTTCTGGATGTCCTGTGGGCTGAAGCACATCAGGGTACCTTCTCCAGGCACTGCACCTAGTGTCCCACCCCTGAGAATGAAGCCCAGCAGCACGTGTGGTCGCCAGAATGATGGCCCCCAAGGGCAGCTACCTCCTAATTCCTGGCACCTGTGACCATAAAGGAGACTCTGCAGATGGGATTAGGTAAGGACCCAGAGATGCAGGGTTATACTGGATTATACTGGGGGGCCCAGTGTAATCACCAGGGTTCTTATCAGAGGGAATCAGAGTCAGTGAGAAAACGAGATGGGAACATGTTACATCACTGGCTTCAGTTTTCTGGCCTAAATGTCCAGAGGTGTGATGGCTGTGTCACATGGTGACCGTGTGCTTCATCTCCTGAGCAGCTATTGTGCAGCATGGTTCTACTATTTATTTACATGATTCTCAATGTGTGACCTCTCCAGCTTCTCCCCACTCTTCTCCACATTTAGTGTCATCACTATTTCAAATTCTAGCTTTTATTGAAATGTATAGTGTGGCATCTCATTTGCTTTAAATGAGCATTTCCCTAATGGTGTCTGTCGCTCACGTGCTTATGTGCCATCAATATTCCTTCGGTCGTAAATTTGTTAGTAACGGATTTTTGCCCATATTCTAATTATTCGTGTATTATTTGTGCTTTTACTGATGAGTTTTGAGTTTACATAGTCTAATTGTGAGTCTATTGTCAGGTATATTTTTGCAAATAGTATCTCCTAGCCTGTAAGATGGTCTTTTATACTCTTAACAGGGTCTTTCACAAAATAAATGTTTTCAATTGTGATAAAGCCCCTTTTATTGATGTGTTTCTTTTGGTATATGTCTAAGAATCATCCTTTAGGTGTAAGTCTCAGAAAATAAACCTTTATGCAGCTGTGTTTTTCAGTTTGGCTTTCTTAAAGTTTACTGACACTCTGGACTGTATTGAGTTTTCATGAGTTTTGGGAAATTCTTAGCCATTATCTTTCATGTTTCCCTTCCGCTCCATTGTATGTCGTGTCGCCTTCTGCTACCCTAATGATCTGCGTCTTCAACTATTTGTGTAGAGCTACATGTCATTATGTTCTGAATTTATGTCCAATTTTTTCTTTCCTGATGTTACTTTTGTCTTTTTTTTTTTTTTACTTACTTGTCATTATGCTTCTGTTATAGTGTTAAACGGAGACTGACTTTTTAATATTGGTTATTTTACTTTTTGTTTTTAGAATGCATATTCTGTTCTTTATTTCAAGTCTCTGATGATATTCTTGTGAGTTCATCTGTTTTGTCCCTATTTCCCTATGTCATAGCTAGGTTCAAATGTGTGTCTAGTGATTTCACAGTCTGGATTTCTTAGGGGTCTCCTTCTGAGCCCTGTTGTTTAAAAACAAATTCTTAATTCCTGATCACATGGTCTTGTCTCTATCCATGTTTAATCATTTTTTATTGTGTAAATGGACAATGGAGGCACTAAATGATGTTATTTCCCACCGGAGTGGCTTCTTCGTGACGCCCTTGAGTAGCTCAGGTGAGGGGCTTCCTTCTCTTCCCTTCGCGGCCCTGCACCCCCGTCACCACGGCCCCCCACGTACCAACCCCAATTAGCATCTCAGTTCCTTCGTTTTGCTAAATGTCTCTAAATTTTCCCTTCTCCTCTCTCTTCTATACATTTTATTTTCTTAATCATAATTCACCTCTTTAAGTTTTCTTTCAAATAAACTAAAATGCAATGTAGGGAGTGATTGTGCTAAAATAAAACTGAAAATAGCCTCTGGGAAGAGATGAAAGAGCAGCAGCTATAATTAGAAAGACAGACAGGCAGGCAGGCGAGTGTTGTCCAGGAGGAGTGTCTCTCGCTGAGCCTTGATTATGTTGATGTTGTCTTTAATAGAATGAACCTTCCCATCTCGGAGAAAACATCATAAGCAAGAAGACTTATCTGTGGGACAAGATGTCATATTTCTTCCCTTATTTCCTTTCACAACAGCTCCTCCCCCCAGTGATACTGAGTGAGGCTTTCCAGTTTTTAACCTGATTTTTTTTTTTTAAATGAGCTGCAGTTTTCTGAGCCGTTCTCCCTCCAACAGCAAGTCTCCCTCCTGTTGGTTCCAAATGATGCTCCAGAGAGGAGTCGGTATTTCGTTTAGGGGACACGGTGAGTAGTTGTGGCATTGGAGTATAAAATAGACAGAAGCCCTTTCAGGTAGAACTGGAGATGCACCTGGTCCAGCACCAGCGTCGACGTGAAGGAACATGTGTGAGCCTGTCCCGGTCCCAGGGCCCCCGCGGCGCTGTGCGTGCTGGCCGGGGCACGCCTGCACTGTGGGGAGCCTCCTTTTCCCGCAAAGTGGGGGGTGACTTTCCGAATCCAGAAGATTGAATTCGCCAACGAACAGGCTGTGCTAACAAACCAGTTAACACAGCGCTGGGGCAGACAGCGGCTCGGAGATGCGAAGGCAGGTGGACAGGGTGCGGGAGGCCTGTCCTCGAGAGACGAGGACTCTCCCCGAGTACCAGCACGCAGGGGAAGACGTGGCTCGAGAAAACTGGGATGCGTTAAACCTTGGTGGCTGGACAAATCTCAAAGAGGCAAAACTAAAAAAGCCGGTTGTGGGGGTCGTTGTACTGTAAGCTTGAACCAGAGGTAGGATGAAGGCTGATGGCAGCAAGAGCGCAGAAGGCGGGGGGCGGAATGGAAGCAACCGGTGAAGGGGTCACAGCCTGTGGGAAGACGCGTAGTGTTTGCAGATGAACTGTGATAAGTTAAAGCTGTATCTTGTCAACCTCCATGGAGGGACCAAGAACGACAACACAGCAGATGAAGTGGGAGAGTGAACCCTCGATCCTAAAGAAAGTAGGGGAGAAGAAAAGGGGAAAATAGGAACGGCGTTCAGGTAGCACAAACAGCAAGCTAGCAGGATAAAGCCCAACAATATCGACAGTGCCGTAAAGTACGCATCGGAGGTGAGACCTGCATCGAACTGCAGACGTCGTCAGAGCGCAGGTAACACTGCGGACAGCTTAAAGGACTGGACAGAGAACACGAACTTCACCGGGCCGGAGAGGAAGCTGTTCTTCAACAATGACAGACGTCATTGGTCAGGGAGCCCGGCGGATCCCAATCGCAGGGCTTGGAAGCACACGCAGCCACTCCCCGCAGGGCGAGGGGGAAGGCGGACACACCCACCGTGATTCTAAGATTTCTCAGAATTGATGGAAGTTGGCAGGAACAAAATCAGCAGGAACAAAAACACCTCAATAACAAGAACGGCCAACTGGATCTATAATAATTTACATTTATGAAACACTTTACACAGAATACATTCCTTACGGAGGTTCACATAGCAGTAAACAGAAGAGACCGTGTGCTAAGCCATATGACCAATTTCCGTAAATTTAAATTCACACAGCGTTTTAGAAAAACACAGAGGGAAAGAAAAGGAGGTTTGAGAAATAAGGTTCCGAAGAGGGATGGTCGTTTGACATGCAATTTTATGAAAACATGTAATAATGATGTTTTTACATAAGTTTTTGTTCGTGTCCTCAAAAGCTACCATGCTAAACAAAATTAGGTTAAATTGCAATAAAAGAGAACTCGTTTAAGTAGAATTGTATTTGATGGGGAAGATGACGGACATAAACTTAGAGACTTTTTCTTTCTCGGACGACACGTCCCGATGTCATGACGACATTCCTCTTGCATCAGATTATTTTATGTCACAGGAACTTTCTAGAACGACATTCCCGTCAGCTACAAGTTTAAGTGTATTTGTAATGGATTAGGGGTGGGTTAGGGAGTAAACGTCAGGTGGCCCCAACATTTACAGATTGCTTCTTTGGCTCATTGCGGGAACGGCCCCACGAGGCCCTCGCCTCCCCCATTCCTCGGAGGGACTCGTTATCTCAGACAGAAAATCCTTCAGAGCATCAAATTCTCCAGGTGTTTCTCCCGGGTTTCCTTGAGAAAAATTAGGCTGAGGTGGTGGTTGTGCAAACGAATCATTTACTTTAAGAAGGAATTCTTGAGGGAATGCTTCTCCCACCGCGCCAAGAAGTTTGCTGGAATTCAGAGCTTTAATGATATTGAGGGGTTTGGTGGCTCACCTGTGCATTTCAATATTTCTGTGGACACACAAAGCAGTCATGACACACCGTTTGTTTATAAACGAGTAGGGGTGAGGATATTATCATTGTTTGTAGCTATTGTCTGTCTCCACCAAGATAATTAATGGTGTTGTGATTGTAGTATATGACTTTAATAATGTTTAAAACATAGTATTTGACATACTACATACCAGGTATGTTCTATCTCTACTTGACAGAAGAATCTAGAAATGGCCACTGAAGGTCGTCAGTCATAGGACCCTAATACTAATGGTCATTACAATGTAAACCCCATCCATCTGTGGTATCTCCTGCGTGTCCTTTGAGAGCTCTGGCTGGAGGGGTGAAATGGGGGATTCGTCTCCCTTAGAAGTCTTTGACAGCTAATACAGAAAGTACGCTTCTGGGGGGCTCCTGAGACCACCGGCTCCCCCCGTTGTCTGTAACAGCGTAAAGCGATATGAAGTAGCACTCGCATACGCGTATTTTTTGTCTTTTTAGAAAACCAAAACCTGTTCATTTAGTCTCATGCCTCAGCTGAAGCCATCTGTCAGATACACAGTAACTCTCTGGAGATACTTTTAATTCGTTTACATCTAACTCAGCACATTGAAGTGAGATTACTTTCGCGTTTTGGTATTCGTTTTAAATGTTAAAGTCAATCTTTATTTTTACCCACCCTCCTCTCGATATGTCTGTCTTAAATGGAAAAATATTCAAGTGAAGCTTTATGGTCATGGAACTCAAAATTGCACAGGAAATTAGTCTTAAGTCAAATGGTCAGGGACCACGAATAGCCCTTGTCTGCCCTGTGACCATCGAGCAGGTGGTGGAGGACATGGGTCACAACAGAGTCCGGGCCCCACGGGGCCTCGCACATCTTCCCCTCGATGGCAGGCTCTGTTCTGGATTAAAAATGATGCCCAGCGAGGGGACGCCCCCCACACCCCCCAAAAAGGAGGTGGCCACTTCTTGCGTCTTAAAGCTGAGTCCTATTAAGCCAGTGAGAAAGACCTGGTATCCTCCCTGTCCCTCTGTGTGTGTGCGTGTGCACGTGCGTGTGTGCCTGTGTGTGTGCGTGTGTGTGTGCGTGCGTGCGTGTGTGTGCGTGTGTGTGCGTGTGCCTGTGTGTGTGTGTGTGCGTCTGTGTGCGTGTGTGTGCGCGTGCATGTGCGCGTGCGTGTGTGTGCGCGTGCACGTCTGTGCGTGCGTGTGTGTGCGCGTCTGTGTGCGTGTGTGTGTGCGTGCGCGTGCGTGTGTGTGTGCGCGCGTGCATGTGCGCGTGCATGTGTGTGTGCGCGTGCACGTCTGTGCGTGCGTGTGTGTGTGCGC
>PVJL010014835.1:0-26520 GCA_004026885.1 Lyroderma lyra
CTCTCTCAGGAGCACAGAGGCCCGCGCTGGCTCCAGCCGCCCGCGGCCGACCTCACGCGTCCTTAAAGCCAGCCTGTCCCACTTCCCCCGCCGGTTGCTACAGCAACTGAGCTCTGAGTAATCAGCTGCACGGTGACCTTTCTTCCCCCGGAGAGGGGGGGGGGAGAAGGAGGGCGGGAGGAAAGAGGATGGAGGGAGGGAGGGAGGAGGAGTGAGGATGGAGGGGGGAGAACAGAGGGAAAGAGATGAAGAGGAGGAGGGGGAGAGGAGGGACGAGAGAGAGGATGGAGAGAGGGGGAAAGATGGAGGTGGCGGGGGAGGGGGAGGAGGGGGAGGGCGAGGAGGGAGGCTGAGCGGCTGGTCAAAGCTGTAAAAACACCGCAGCTGGGGTCTGGGGGCTTTGCGGGGAGGAGCCAGCAGTCGGAAGGCAGTGAGAGGAGCGGCAGCCGGCCATACTGTGCTGGAGGAGGGAGAAGCCGTGGAACCCGGTGGGTAACGCGGAGGGTGCTGACCTGGACGCATCCCTGCCCGGACACCCCCTTCACTGCCCTCCCGGCTCTGCGCTGCCCTTCCCAGGCCTGTGGGGATTATGAGAGGATGAAGCGTGCCTCTGTGCTCTGCAGTCTTCAGAGATGCCCTCTCGGAGCCACCTTGACTCCCCCATTCCCCAGACGGGAAGAGTGAGACCAGGAAGCTTGTTTACTGTTTCAGAGCTCAGGCCCTTCACCTCTGTGACCTGTCTCCCCTCCTCCCTCTCCCCGGCTGCTCTGACAGGAGGCAAGGCAAAGCCTGGGCCGCGGGGCGGATGGCAGGCGGTGAGTCCCCGTCAGAGGTGACAGGTCCAGGTTGCTGGCTGGGCTCGGGGAAGAGGGTAGGTGCAAGCAGCAGACCAAGCCACGGAGGAATCCCTGGGGAGTAGTGGCACCCAGGTGGGGTAACATGGAACCTTCCTGGTACCTGGTGTCTGCCTACCCACCCGCGGGCTCCTCCCCGGCTTGGCAGCCCTGGGCCACCACTAGGCCCATCACCTGCCTGGCCCTGGGGACCAGCCAGCCTCTTGTTTGCCAGGCAAGCCAGCCCCCAAGTCACAGCCCCGCCCACTGAGTGGGGGGAAGGACAACAGATGGCGGAGATGCCACTTTAACCAGAGTCTGCAGCAGTGGGGAAAGGGGAGGAGGGGACCCAGTGCTTCAGGGGGCTGGGACCTAGCATTGGTGCCACCCCCAGGGGCCCTGGGTTCCTACACCTTTCCACCCCTCCCGAACCCAGTTACTCAGGTTCAAAGGGGTGCCTGATCCAGCAACCCTGTTAGTGGGCTGCCCAACCCTCTGTGGATACTTGTGGGTACCCCTTGGGTCTGCAAGGTGTTGAGGGTCTCCTAGAAGGGCTGAACAATAGGGACAGTGTCTTAAGGGTTCACTGCAAGAAGAGACCTATGAACTCACCCCCCATCCCCCAACCAGGACCCCACTGCTGACCAGACAGTGCCAGGCACTGACAGGAGTAGTAGCAGGAGGGGTGGGGCAGACCAAGGGCCCCGGGGTCAAATGCCAGCTCCAGAATTCAGCCAGAGTGCGCAGGGCAGCTTGGGAGCCACCTTGGGAGGGCTCAGCATTTTTATTCTGGCTCCTCAGCCCCTTCACTCCAGAACCTCTCCACCTCCAGCAGTGTGTGTGCGTGTGTGGGGCTGACCCCACCCCCCAGGGGGTGATGGAGAGGCAACCGGAAAGCACACATCTCACACAGCTAACTCTGAGGCCCCGTCTGTTATGGGTGAGGAAGTCAAGAATCGGTCACCTAGCTGGTAACAAGAAGTGCCTTTGGGCCCGGGGTTGTTCAGGACAAGGAACATGTGAAGTCACAAAGCAACCACACAGAGTTGGCATCAGAGCTGGCTGCCCAGGCTGTGAGCTGGTCTGTACCCCCCAGTTCTTGACTCCCTGGAGCTTTCTCATTCCACAATCCTGTGTGCACCCAGACTTCCTTCACACAAGGGACACTCGTGCTACCGCAAGCCCCTCTGTCACCTGGTTTGTGGTGGAGGTGATAGCAAGGGTGGTCGTGCCCCCATGAGCCCAGCCCTGGGCTCATGCTGGGCCAAGCACCAACATGTGTTTTGTCACAGAGCCTCCTGGGTACCCTGGGAGGAGGGCGCTGCTATTATCCCTGTTTTCAGATGGGAAAGTGAGGCTCAGAGAGATGCAGTGACTTGCCTCAGGTCCCACCACGTGGATCAGAATCTACTTCTTGACCTCAGAGTTGGCCTTGTAACCCCAGACTCAGGGGCGTGAGGGCGTGAGCATCACCCATGTTGGACTTGGCTGTGAACAGAATTCCTTTGGCTCCTAGTAGAAAATGTTGATGGAAACTGCACAGAAAGGTCCCTGTGAGCATAGGAAAGAGGAAGCTTATCACAGGACAGTCACATGGTCAGGGTAAGATTGGTCAGTAGGGTTGGAGAGGTCGTGGTACCAGGGGACACTCACAGCCCAGGGATTTTTTCTGACTATTGCCCCATTAGATAAAAAAGCTGAAGTTCAGAAGGCCAGATAGTTCACTATAGGTCCCATAGGGCCCTAAGGTCAGAATTGGGGCAAAAACCAGATTCTCTGACCCATCAACTCCATGCTGTACGTTGGTGCTACCTCTACTCCCCACCACTCACCCCTTTCACCTATTTTTCCATCCATCCATCTGCCCGTCCACCTGCTCATCCACTGGTCCATTCACCCAGCCACCATCCACCCATCCATCCATCCTCTTACCTACCCATCCATCTGTCCATCCACCTATCCATTTACCCCCCCACCCATTTACCTGTTATCTTCCCGTCCACTCATGCACCCACTTATCTGTCTACTCATTCATCCACCCATTCATCTACCTAGCCACTCACCCATTCACCCATCCATCTTCCCATCCACCTACTCATCTGTCATCCATCCGTCCATCCACTCATCCAGTCATCTGGCTATCACCCATTTAATCACCACCCATCCACCCAGATACCCACCCATCCATCTACCTCTCACCCACCATCCATTATCTATTCATTTAATTTTTATTCTGTAACTATTCTGAGTCTTATTCCTATGTTCTGAAACATATGCTTATGTGAGTTGGGTGCTGGTCCTGTCCTCTTTGTAGAAGTGTACCAACTCCCCACCCCCAGGTCAGTACAGCAGTTCCAGGTGGGCCCCATCAAGACGGTGTAAGAGGTTCAGGCGGCCCCTCCTTCTGCTGGCCTGCACTCAGGTGGGAACTGGACTCTAGGCGCTCCTTCTCCTTTTCTGAGTCACATCTCTTCCCCATGTGGGTATTTCAGTCCCAGAGAGAGGCCTCCAGAATGTGGGAAAAGACCAACCCACAAATGGAGCTCACTTCCATAACCTTACCAGTCTGCAAAGGACATTGATCACCAGGGCTCTGGGGACGGTGCCACGGGCACCAGAGGCTGCCACAATATGGGAACTGGGCAGCTTATGTTCCTGCCTCCAACCTGCTGTGTGACACAGGGCAACTGACAACGGAGAACAATTGTCCCTGAACTGAGGATTGGAACGAAGCATAGAAGTTTTAGAAAGGCAGTTAGCTGCCCTGCACCAACACGATGGGGAATTCTTTGAAGGGGTTAGCAAGGCTCAGCTTTTGAGGCATACATTCTCTTATTACTAAAACCTTCTAGAAAGTTCCCTGGATTCTGCTAAGCCCAGCTAGCTATCCATTCATTCATTCATTCATTCTGTACCATCTGTATGAGGACCTGTATAAGACTCCAGAGATCTAGAAATCAATAAAGATATTTTCTGCCCTCAAGAAATCTGCTGACACTCGACTTGGAACAGAAATCACAGTCATGTTGCATGGGTGCTGATTTTGGTGCAAACTCAGTCCTGGGCTGGGTAGGACAGGATGGGTCCCAGAGGAAGGACACACTCAGGATCTGATGTGGAGAAGGGCCTTCAGGGCAGAAGGAATAGCACATGCAAAGCCATGGGGGTAGGAGAGCCAGGATAGGGGAAAGACAGAAAGGAGTTCTGACTCCCTAGAATACCTCCTGTGTGTCGGGCACTGTACCCAGAGTTCCAGTCTCATTATCTCACGGATCCTCCCTTCCACTTGATGTGGTCGGCATTCTATCCCCTTGTACATTTTACTGATTATAAAACTGAAGCCCAGAAAGGAGCAGCAACTTTCCCAAAGTCACACAGCTCCCACTGGCTAGATCTGGGCCACTGACTCAGGCCTGTTGGTCTGACTCCAAAGTCTGGAGCCTTTATTCATCTCCCCTCACTCTGAGCGTCTCCCCATCCAGGTGTGAGGGTAAGGGAGAAGGTATTCCCATCAGTGTGCGCCTCTCAGGCAGCTTAGGAGGCTCGTGCTCTCTCGTTCGATTAACAAATGTTTATCCACCCTTCCTCTGGGACAGGCCCAGTGCTGGCCTTGGGGATGTAGCAGTGCCAAGAGGCCCCTCCCTGCCCTCCTGGGGCTCCCTGGAAGGGGCATCTATGGGGATACACCTTAACTCCCAGCAGAGCCCTGCTTCAGCTAAGCTTAAAAATCAACCCAGGTGCCGTCCAGGCCCAAAGAGTGGGGGCCACAGGCTCCCAGAGCCGGGCTGGGAAGGCAGCAAGCAGAGCTGTCAGCTCCGAGCAAGCACCTCTCATCAGCATGGGGCCCCAGCCTCCCTGCTTAAAGATCGCCTCGGGCGCTCTCTTAAAGATGCTAACGTTGCAGCTGACATTTGGGAGATCCTGGCAGGCGATCAAACCCGAGCTGAAAATCGGAGCTGCTGGGCGGGGGCGGGCACCAGGCAGCAGGGCCCGTGCTGGTTGGGGCCGAGGGCACAGGGCTTGGGCAGCCGTTCCTGGCGAAGGCTGTGCTTTCAGCCCAGCCCCTGGGTATGGGGCTCTCTGCTGGAAAGGCAGGGGAGGAGGAGGAGGCAGGAGGCAGGGGAGGAAGTAGGAGGAGAATGGATGTGGAGAGACCTAAAAGTCTTAGAACTCCATTGTCAATTATCAGACCAACTGGCCAGAAACATCCCCAGGGTGGAGAGTTATGGAAAAGAGGTAAGACAACGAAGGCTCCTGGTGCTAGCGACTTCTCTGACTGCAGCGCCCAGAGCTGGGGCCCTCCCACAGGACGGAGGAGTGTGCCCCAAGGCAGCTGAGGGTCAGAGGGAGGGATCAGGAGAGAAAGAGTCCCTCTCCGCCCCACCTTGGACACTCTTGGCCTTCACAGACATCTACATGCCTGAGCCCCTGAGCCCACCGAGTCTCCTTTCTCATCCTTCATATTCTGTCTGCTTTCCACCCACCCACCCACCACTATCCATCTACTTCCACCCACCCCCTAGGCATTCGTCTATTCACTCTACTCTGTCTTCCACCTAACCAGTTCTCCTTCTACTCTTCATCTGGCTAGTTAACCAGTCATCCCCTTTACCCACCCACCCATCCATCCATCCATCCAGGAATCCATGTCCCCATCCATTCACCCTTCCCCCATCCACTCACCCACCCCAACCACCCATCCATCTCCTCATGTTAGACACCTCCTCCATTCACCGCCCCCATCCAAATGCCCATCCATTCCCTATGTATCCATCCAAAGAACATGTCTTTAGCACAGGAGCACACCAGCCCACTTTTGGGGGGCAGGGAAGGCTTCCAGGAGGAAGACCTTCTAAGCAGAGACACCACGAATGGGAAGGGAGAGGGTTCCCCAAAGCGATGTGAAGCAAAAGACAAAGGCCTCCTAGGGGACACCAGCTGACATTCTGGTTGTAGCTAGAGAGCCAAGGAGAGGCCAGCTCAGGCTGGGGTGGGCAGCAGGGCCAGGGCACTCAGCTAGGACAAAGCGCACGGGACCACGGGAAGGGAAGGGAAAGATGCAAAAGGTCAAGTCTTGGTCCTACAGCTGACCACTCCAAATGGGCCCCATCCAGTTCCGGCAGCCCTCCCTCCACCCACCTCTCGGTCCTCTGAATTCCCTTGGTGCTCACAGGTAGATCCCCACAGTCCTGCCCTGACGGGCTGTTCCCTGATTGGGGTATATTCTAGCTTCTCTGTTCAGGGCTGCCTTGTCCTTCTTGCTGTCCTGTCCATGGGAGTTGGCCAAAGCTCCAAAAATATTCAAGCGATAAAAAGTATGTATCCTCCCCTTTTTCCTCTTGGGGACCCCTTCCATATGCCCTGAAGTTTGGGTGTCATGCTCATCCCCTTCCTGTCTGCCTGGCACCCCCATCGTGTCCAATCAAAACACCCAGGCCTGTCAGTTCACTTCTGACATACCTCGAATGGGTCACTTCTGTCCCCGTGCTCAGCCACCAACCTGAGTCAGAGTAGCAGTGTCCTTGCTGCTTCGCCTGCCTCCAGGCCACATGCACAGTGTGATCGGAAAGATCTTTCGAAAATATAAACTTGACCTCTCTATTCTCCTTACAGCGTTCACAGCTGCTTTCCACTGCTCTGTGGATTAAGCCCTAAATCCCTGTCGTGGTCTATAAGGCCCTTCCCAACTTGGCCAGTGCTGGCTTCTCTGGGCTCCAGGTTCATCCCTCTAAGATATGAGATCCATGAGGGACATTGCTGTCCACACTGAGTCTCCAAAACCATGTCCTGGCTGCAGCCACGGGGCTGGCCAAGAGCCTGGAAACGTCCTGAGTCTTCAACTCCCTGCCCGTCCCTACACTTGACTCCAATTCTGTCCCCATGAGCCCGAGGAGCAAGCCGGTGTTCTCAATACCGCCAACACCTGGCTGGCCCTCAGGTGAAAGAAAATCCTGCTAAGAGCTACGAGAACATTCGCGTTTACCCCAGACCTCCCTCCCCAGATCTGACCATTTCCATGTGTTCTTTATGCCTTAAAGCTAAGCCAGCGGCTTGGCCTCTTCCCCGCCTGCCATACCCTTTCACTGATTTTATGGCTGCAGAAATGTTCTTCCTGTCTCCCCGTTCGCGGGGAGAGCGAGCCCTGGCCCTGACTCCGAATTGGATTCTAGCTGGAGGCGTGCTCTCTGTGGCAGGCTCCAGGGAAAGGGTTTATCTGTTTGTTCCTTGACCTTGAGAGGAAGCTGAGGCAGCCAGAACGTGGAGAGGCAGGAGCTGGGAGGGGAGCGGGGAGCAGGCTGGAGCTGTGGCCCCGGGACCCTGCGCTCCGCCCGGTGGGACCAGCCGGGGACGGGAAATGAGAAGAGATGGAGGGGACAGCCATGCCGCCTGCACAGCTGGTCTGCAGAGCCCCCCTCCCCGCCTCCCCGTCCCCACCCCAGGAACGGGAAGCAAGCTGCCACTCCCGATCTTGTCCTCTGAGGTCCCCAGGCTGCACTGTGTCTCTGTCCCCACCCCTGGTTCCCCTGGAAACTGAACAGACCAGGTATTCGGAGAGCTGGAAGGAGACGTCCACCACCCAGGTAGAAACAGAGCTGCTATCCGCACCGGGGTGGCGGCGGGGGACGCGGGGTCACCGTGGCTGGTACAGGCCCCACGCCAGACGGAGGGACCCAGTGCAGGCCCCTGGCCTCGCCCCCTGTGAGCCTGCACATGAAGGATGGTGGCAGCCCTCCTCAGAAAGGGTCTTCCTCCTCCTGGCCCCTCCCCGTGCGTGACTGAAATGTAACCACCCGCTATTTACTGCGCCCTTTTCTCAACAAGCCCCCCATCTTCTCCCTCGTGAACCGGAGCCAAAGTAGGGACTGTTTTCCTCCCAAATAACCTCATTATTAATAGAAAAGTAGAACATGCTTATTGTAGATACGGCAGGAAATACAGATAAGCTCGGCGAAGAAGATAAAGCCAGTTTTCAGCCCGTCACTCACCAGTGGCCACTTGGTCACCTGGGCCGACCCTCGGCCCTGTCGGCCCCACGCGGCGCGTCCTGCGTCCGACACGCAGCGGGCGTGAGAGCGACCGGGTGTCTGACCATTTACCTGTTGGCGCATTCTCCATTCGTTCCCCAAGTATCCATGGCACCCTCAGTAGGTCACCGCCTAGTGGTGTTGTCAATTCTTTGGGGGTGCAGAGAGAGATGCAGATTAAGCTAACACTAGTATAACACCCCCCCCCAGAAAAGCCAGGGTCTCCCATGGCCACTCCACCCTGAGTGACTCCATAAGCCAGACGTCCAGAGTCATTGAAATGCCTTTCCTGAGCGTACTGCTCTCCCAGAGACCCTCAAAGGAGTCTCACTCGCCTCCCAGCATTTGCTGTCACAAGTGTTTTTCTGTCCCCCTGCTCTCTCCATAGCTGTTCTGGAGTTTTGCAAGTGCTCGAACTCCTGACCATCTGACCCCCGTCCGTGGTGCTTTCCTGTCACTCGTATTCTTTCCCAGACACTTGTCCTGAACGCTCTACTCTGGCCGCACCCCTCTCTGCCCTGCTCCAGGCAGAGGGAGTGGTCAAGGGCCCGGGTCTCGGGGTCCAAATCCTGGCCCCACCACGCGCCAGCTGTGTGGCCTCTGGCCAGTCACTTGACCTTGCACTACCCAAGGGGTGCTCTGCAGACTGACGCTGGTCCACGCACTGTTTGACCTTGAAGCACAGACACTGAGAATCATTAGAAAACGTTCCTTTCAACCTGGCCCGTCCTACTTCAAACCGTGACTGAGTATATGCCCAAAGCGTCATTCCTGATAGGATGGAGTTTCTTTCTAAAAGTCCCTTTGGCACAGATAGCATTTGAGGAGCACGGACTTAACCTACCCTGTGCCTCCGTTTCCTCATCAGTAAAATGGGCATAATGATGGCCCTGACCTCATCAGGTTCCTGGAGCTCTTCATGGAGGGATGGTGGCTGGGCTTTGCGGTCTCTCGTTAGATGTCCGTGTCACCGTATTTTGGCACGTCCTCCCTATTTTACCTTAAAAACACCAAACTCTCTTCTGGGGTCAAGAGACGGGAAGTTGGGGTGGGAGGTGGAGCCGGGTCAATGCCTCTCGTTTCTATGACCGTTAGTCACTTCTTGACATTGAGACACTCCCTGACTGTGAACCTTTTAGGTTTCCAAAGGCACCACGGGGCACTTGGGCCACTTCATAAACGTCTATAGACCTCTTACAGGGTGGGAGGCAGGAGGGCCCAGTGGCTAAGAGCTTGGGAGCTACTTAGGAGCTGAGTGACCTTGGGCAAGTCTCTTGACCTCCCTGAGCCCCAGTGTCCCCACACGCCCGAGAAGAGCACGACTCCCACTACTGAGCTCAGTGTGCAGACTGGCGCCCTCCCCGGTCCCCACGCTCAGTGAGTTCTTGTGGCCCAAGGAAGAATATGTGTGACTTGAGATGACACACTTGCTGGGTGTTCCTTTGAGGAAACTGAATGGGTTCAAGGACTTTTTTGGGGGGCGGGGTAGCTGCCTGGCTGGGAAGCAAACCCAGGCAGCAGCGGTGAGAGCCCCAGAAGCTTCTGGTTGTGGCCCGCAGCCACGCCTCCTGGCTCACCGGCTAAAGCAGGTCCTACGGCCCAGCCTGACGTTGGGGTGGAGGGCGCCCCCACAGGAGGCCTGCGCGCCACGTGGCCGTGGGACAGGTATGGACAATCCCCTCACCGGGGAGACGGCGAATGAGTCGACAGTGACCAATGCCCCATCGTGGTCACTCTCTTGCACTGGTGCAGGGGCCGGACAGTGGCTGCAGAGGCTCTGTCACCCTGCATCATGACACAGGTGGCCTTCTTCAGCCTCTCCTGAGTCCGGGCTGGCCCGGGAGGGGCTGTGAGCAGGAGAGGGGAACCCAGGCAGTGCTGGGCAGCTTCTGAGATTTGGGGCATCTGTGTTCCCCCTCTTAGACGTCAGCACCGTGTCAAAACCCCCCATGCCCAAGGTAGCCACAGGGGAAGAGGGGCCAGGGGAGGAGCACTGAGGTGCCGGGCATAGAAAGTAAGCCTTCTAGAGCCTTCCAGCCCAGCCACCAGCCACATGCAACAGAGTGAATGAGATCTCCCCATGGAGATCTATAAATGGGGGGAACACTTTTCTGGTCACACACACAGTTATAGACTGGCTGGTGTCCCCCCAAAATTTGTATGGTGAAGTCCTATCTCCCATGACCTCACAACATGGTCATGTTTGGAGATTTGGGTTTGCAAAAGGCAATGAAGTTAAGTCACACCAACAAGGTGGGCCCTAATCCAGTATGACTGATGTCCTTACAAGAGAGACACAGACACCAGACGACTGTGAGGAAGGGGACGCAGAGAAGAGACCCTGTGAGGACGCAGTGACAAGGCAGCCGCCTGCAAGCCGAGGAGAGGGGCCTCAGAAGAAACCAGCCCTGCTGACACCCGGCCCTGGGCTTCCAGCCTCCGAACTGTGAGACGATCACTTCCTGTTGTTGAGTCCACTTGGGTGGAGGTATTTTGGCCGAGCGGACCTGGCACCCAGTACTCGGTGCTGGAGCAGGGACAGGCTGACCCCGGAACACTGTCCTTTCGAAGGGGGAGGGATGGAAGCACATTGCAGTCACCATGCCAGCAATTCTGAGTCCTCCCGGGGGGACCCTGGGGCCACTTCCCCCGCTCTGCCATTAGCCCCCATGTGCTCCGTGGGCACTGCTCCCAGTCCTCTGTTCCCGGTGGCCCTTGAGTCATCCTCTGGGAGGGTCTCCTTTTCTGTCACCTCCTGGTCACATCAGGGAGGACCCTGGGACCCTCCTTTCTCCATCTGCTTTGTCCCCTTTGGGATCCGGACGTGGTTTCAAGTCGTGAGTGGTCACAGCCTCTTTCAGTCCAGGCTGGCATCTCTTTGGACAGTTCACCCCTCTTCAGAACTCAGCTGACTCCCTGGCTATCTGTTCCCACTCAGTCCCTCACGCCAGCGACGCAGCCAGCATGTCTGCAGACCTGGCTCCGCAAACCCGGTCGCAGGACCCTGAGTTCGCGCGCATGAGGTTTTAACAAAGGGTGCCACGGTCACACCCTCATCTGATCTGCACCCAGAGGCTAAGTCTTACCTCCCTCCATCACACAGTGTTTCTCAGTTGTATTATCTTTTTCTTAAGTCTAGAATATTCTTTATTGGCTCTTTGCGGATCACCCAGTTTGAAGAGTCTCTACAGAAAGTTTAAAATTCACAAATAGACTTCTCAAATAATACATTTCTGGGGACACAGACACAGTTAAATTTAAAATTCATATCTGCTCCAAGATCATATCATGTATTCCAAATGCCAATATGTCAGAAGTGTTACTAAAATGTCATTTGTAACTCGAATTTTGCAGCATCAACGAACTGCCAGAGGGGCAGGGACTGTGTCTGTTTTGCCCACTTGTCATGCAAAGAGCAGGCTGTTCCAAAAATGGCCCTGGGTTCTCCCTCTAGGTTGTCTGGAAGACAAACTGCTGGGGAGCCAGCGCAGGTATCAGCCCCTTTCCCAATGAGGATGGGGGGCTTGTGCCCCGGCTTGGCTCCCCGCAGGTGGGGCGGCCTCCCTCACCATGGCATCTCTGCGTCCAGCGCTGGGTTCTGGAGTCTCGCTTCGTTTCTCTTTCATTGGATAGAGATGAGAAATCTGCAGGTTTTTAACCCAGCAAATCCACAATTTCTGGATGTTCTCTTTCCTTTTCATCCCTGCTTGCAGACGGGCTAATTCCCTTTGGTGCCCATCTCTTTTCTGTAGTAGTGTCTTGTGAAATGCAGTGTTTTAGTTCGTTGGGGCCGTTGTAACCACGTACCACAGAAAAGTATCGTTTCCCAGTTCCGGAAGTTAGAAGCCCGAAATGCAGGCGTCGGCAGGTTGGTTCCTCCAGAAGGAAGGTCTGTTTGCAGCCTCTCTCCTTGGCTTGTAGACAGCGTTCTCCTCCCTGTGTCGCCACATCGCCTCCCTCTGTACCTGTTTGTGTGTAAATTCCCTCTTTCTATAAGAACACCAGTCACAATGGGCCCCAGCCAGCCTTTCCCTGTAGAGGGGGATGGAGCCTCCCACAGCTGCCCACCTGCTCCCTGTGCAACATCGCCTCTGAGGCCAATCACGGAGCCTGCCCAACCCAGAGCCCTGAGAGAACAAGACTGCACACGACCTGTGCGCCCCTCCATGGCCGTTTGGAGAACTGCATGCAGGCACGCGTGCAGCCATGAGAAAGCACAAAAGAAGGAAGTCTAATGGGCAGACTTAGAAAGGAGACCATGACGTATAAAAGAAACAAAGTGCCCAATGCGATGCATAGCGTCACCCAACCTTTATAAAAAGAAATATTCATCTTGAGAAAGACTGCTGCAATTCAGGGCATCTGCTTCTGACGTGCTATTTTTTTTTTTCACGAGAAGCATCCATTTCAAAATGTACAGGACCTGAAGTTGATCAAACTCTTCGATAGTGCTTGTTTCTTTTTTTTTTTTCCTCTCTCTCTCTCTTTCCTTGTTTCTAACTATTCAATGGTGGAAGGATTCTTTAAGGAACATGATTTTAATGTCTATTAGTCTATGCAAACAAAAAGCTTTTCCCCATCCTTCCTCACATTAAAAAGTTCACTGTCTTAAATTTTAAAATGTCATTTGTCAAGTTATTGGAATAATAAAAAAATTTAGTCGGAGTAAAAGGAAGAAGTATTTATGTGTGCTTGTATTGACATTAAAACCCAGAAGACTTCATAACTCTCGACGCTGATTGTTTGGGGAGTAGAACTGTGATGTGTTGGGAGGAAGCTAATTTTACTATTTTCTTTCTACTTTCTGTACTGTAACAATGAAAATGCCTCATTTCTATAATAAAAAAAAATAAGGAAAGAAAAGTAAGGGGGCGTAGGGAGTGGGACATCTTGAGTCTTTGCAAAAAATACCAGAACTTACTTCCCAGTCTCACTTCAGGCAAAAGTGGGGCGCCTTTGTCCAATGGCCTGGGGTTCCTCCTATTCTCCTGCATCTGTCCCCAGCAGGGACACTGGGCAGGGGTACAGCATTGCTCCCCTAGGGTGGGACCAAGCTGAACTGGAGGATCCTGGTCACCACACGCACGCTCACATGCAAGCCACACGTACACACACACGCAGAAGCCTGGGGTCTATGGGACAGGTGAGCACATAATCATAGTGATAAAAGTCATACATGACAGGTGGGAGCTCCTCCAAACCCTCAGAGCTCTGCCGAGGGCTTCAGACCCCTGAACTCATGGAACCCCAACAACGGTTCTGTGAGCTTTCCCATTTCACCAATGAGGAAACAGTCTCAGAAAGGGGATCTGGAGGGCAGACTCAGCCTCGCCCTGGGGGTCTGTGCCACAGGTGCAGCCTTCAAGGACAGAATCTTCCAGCCATGGAGTCCAAGTTACCCCCAAGAAGCAGCAGAGATACCAGGCAGGAAAAATAGGTGAGGTGGACACAGAACAGATCCCAGTGACGGTGACTGAGCCGCCCCCACGTGCCCAGTGCAGGGCATATTTTGATTTGGCCCTCGGGCTCCATCTGAAGGTCACAGAGGGGACAGTGGACAAGGTCACTGCACTGGAAAGTGTCACGGCCATCATTTGAGCCCATCTTCATTTGATTGCAAAGACCCCTTCACCCAACACTGGTGAGCCCCCCGTCCCAGGGACCTGCACAGAGCTTGTCATCAAGCACTGCTTAAAACACATAGCCCAGCTCCTTGTCCTGGTTCTGCCAGGGTGTGACCTTGGCCGTGTCCTTCTCAGTTTCCAAGCCTCATTTCCCTGCGTGTGCAGAAAGGGGCTGTCCTGGAGGTGTCCTGGCTGCCCGTGCAGCTCCAACATCCTGGACTTCCACTACATAAGCCTGAAAGGACTGGTGGGGTCCCCAGGAGCGGGGCAGATTTGGGGACCCGGGCTCCACCATTCTGAGTGACGGAGGAGAGCCGCGCCGACCGCCCCCAGAACCGTCAATCCGGCAGCCCTGCCCAAGCGTGGCTCCCACCTCCATCCCTCTGTCGTGTTGGACCAGACTCGACCCCCCCTCCCGTCCCCACCCCCACCCCCTCGGGAATCACGCAGATGCCCTTGCTTCTGGCTGGGGCAGCCCCCCACCCCGGCCAGTGCTCAAAGCTCCTTCAAAAATCTCTCTCTGGCACTCCTTCCCCAGCACCCAGCCCCAGCTCGCTGCGAGGTGAGCGGAGAGCGAGGGGGAGAGCGCGGAGGGAGCCGGCAGGCGCGAGAGCGAGAGAAATGCAAATGGTTTTTATCCTCCTTTCTTTTAAATGCTGAAACCAGCCTTGACAGCCTCTGAAAATAAATGGCACTGACTCGCTGGGATTTCAAATTCCGTGATTAAGGGCTGAAGCAAATACTTTTTCCCTCCCTCCCTCCGCCCCCGCCCTCCCTCCGTGGGCTGATAGAGCGGCACGCAGGGCCGGGGACAGCTTTTTGCGAGCCTGCCAGGAGCTCTGATACGCAGCCTCCTGCCGCCGCCAGCACTTCTGCTCCGGCTCCCGGGCTGTTTATCAGGAGCGCTCACGCCGCAGCCGAGAAAGCAGCTTTAAATCCCCTCCCGAGCCTCAGCGGCCCCCTCCTCGCGCCTGCCGCCACACGCACAGGCGCGCGCACACACACACGCAAAGCACGCACGCAAAGCACACATGCACGTATGCATAAAGGCACACACCACCGTGAGCACACACACATGCACACGCGTGCGCGCACACGTGAACACACATGCACACAAACCACACGTGCATAGAGACACACGTGTGCACACATGCACACAGCACGATGCACACGCATGCACGTGTGCCCACACTCTAGATCCAGCTCAGCTGGACCTCTGCCTGTTCGCCAACCAAAGTTGCGGGGGTAAAGGGAAGAGGAGAAAAAAGGAGGAAATGCAGAGAGGAGGGAGGGGGCCAGGAGAGAGAGGCCTCCTCTGAGTTCGCAGTTTGCAGGGGCTGCTGCCTTCTGCCGTCTCCCCTCTCCTAACTGCTGACTGCTCACTCCCCACCCCCACCCCTGCCGTCTCAGTCTTCCTCCTTTGAGCTCAGATTCCGCAGTCGCTGCCACCGCCCCAGGAGCAGGCAGTCCTAGCTGCTGACCCGGGGCCAGGCCAGCTCCGGGTCGCACCTTCTCAGGGTTTGGAGTCCCTGAAAAATGAGAGGCTGGCACAAGACGGTCCTCGGTGCTGTGCACCCACTGCGTGCCAGGCAGGGGAGGGGCAGCCCCTCACCTGTGAGGAGGCTGCTCCCCTTTCACAGGTCTGAAAGCTGGGGCTCAGCAGGCGGCACAGCTGGAAAGGGGGACACCAGGGTTCACTCTGGTGGGTCTTTGGGGGTGGAAGGGGGACAGAGAACCCTTCTCTGCTTCTGCAAGGGCCACCTCTGCTCAGAGACAACACCCAGAGAGACCCGCTGGCCCGCTGGCTGTTGGGCTCACTGTGGTCTAGACACTGCTGATGGATGATGCCATCAGGTACACTCAGGTGCCGGCTAGAGGGGGCTCCAGTCCCCAGGGTGGTCATTCGTGGAGAGCTGAGAACTGGGCTGAGGTGTGAAACAAGGCCTCCCTAGGCAGGCCCACTGGCTGTGTCACACCAGCTCCCAGCAGGGGGAAAGGTGACCACTGCCCTCCTGGACAACCTCTGGCCCGGCACCTGGGGAGAGCTCCACACTACACGTGGACAGGCGGCAATGCTGGGCAGCAGGGGAGGGGAGCCGTGGAGAGGGCTTTTGGTCTCCACGTGGGCTCTGCATAGCCGGAGCAACCCCCATCCTCACTCCCCTCTACATACACCCTGAAGCCCATGCCTCCCAGCAGCCTCCCCCAGCACACAGGCGGAGCAGGCAGGGCTTACAGAGCGCAGTAGGGACGTGAAGACTCTGATCGGCTTGCTGAGCTCAGTTCCATACCCCACAAGTGTGCCTCGTGGAAGCCTCACTGCAAACACACCCATTTCACAGGTGCGGACACACTGAGGCCCGGAAAGGGGAAGTGACTTGTCGGACGTCTCCTAGCTGGGAAGAGGCAGAGTCAGGATTCCAGCCCACCTTTACCCCTTTCTGCCCCTCAAGTCACAGAATCCCAGTTTGTTCTTTATGTGCAAAATTATTGGGTTGAACTGTATGAAAGTTTAAGTATGTCCCATGCAAATACGTAGAGTCCAAAATTATTCACTGTTTATCAAAATTATTCACATTGAACGGGCTGTCCTGTATGCCATCCGGCAGCTCTATCGGGGGGCCGTTCCTCTGTAAACAGGCTTTAAAATTGGGTGCTCTTTGCTCCAGAAACCCAACAACAGACAGGGACAACACTGGTATCCCTGAAACTGGGAGCATTCAGGATCGATGAAGGAGGCTGTGATTTCGGGGTGAACTGGGCTCCTCGACTACCAGCTAAGGAACTGGGCACTGGGGACCAAAAATCAGTCTTTTCAGCTTCCCTTGCAGCTAGGGATGGGCATGTGACCCCGTTCTGGCCAAGGAGATGAAGGCAGAAGATCCTGGGGAAGGCTTCCCTTCCTGCATCAAAAGGCAGCGATCTCAAGGACAATATACTTCACCCTGTCCCTCTTCTTCCTGCCTGGAATGTGGCTGTGATGGCTAGAGATGGAGCAGCCGTCTTACAACCATGAGACGTTCCCAAGTGCCCCATTAGGGACCGGTGGCAGGTCCTCGGCACCGGCAAAGCTTTCTCGGGTCTGACAGCGTAAGAGACAGTGTGGAGTCTTCAAACCCTCCTTTTGGGGGACAGTGATCTTTTGAAGATCATGTCCTTCGTACCTCGTGTATTAAAATGTAATTTTTCAGGAAGCGAAGTGATGGTTGGTGATGGGATTTTTAGTGTGTGCGTGCTTTTGTTTCGTTTTGTTTGTTCTCATGAACACCCTTCCCTAGCAAAATTAAAAGTGGGCATCACTTTATCAGTCCCCCAAGTTTTCTTTGGAAACTTGGTCTGTTAAACCCAAAAGCTTCGGGAATGTGCCTAAGGATTCCTCAGCTCACTCAGCTGCCCAGGCTCAGCCAGAAGAAGAGACACAGCAAGGTGGGGTGGCCCCACCAGGGGCCGGCAGCTGTGGGGTATGTGGCCCAGGGGCCGATGCTCCAGGGGCCTGTACTTTGGGTTAAGGGCCTGGCACTGGGAGGATGTCCCGGGAGGATGTCCCCGGCCTGCCTGTGCCCCCTGCCGCCCCACCACCTCTCCACAGAGGCGTTCCCAGAGGAGCAGGAAGCCACGCCCAAGCGCGCACTGTTTTGGTGGCCAGCGAGGGCATGTTCCCGTTGGGCCACTGGCCTGTGTGTGCACACCTGTTCCAAGGCCCAGCAGGTCCTGGTCAGCCCAGCAAACCCCCGAGGTGGCCAGGAACTCATGGGAGAGCCCAGTGTCATCCCCCAAAAGGTGCCGGGGTCCCTGCCCACGCACCCATCAGGAGAGGGAACCCGGGAGAGAGCGGTGGCAGAGGCGGCGGGCGGGGAAACTGCTCCACGGGGAAGCTAGAAGGCGAGCACCGTGCAGCACTCACAGCATTTTAAACCTTGCAGCTCCCACAACTCTGCCCTAATGAGAAGCAGGGAAGGGCAGCGCAGGCAGGGAAGGGAGGGGCTCGGAACGTGGCAGAGCAGAGCATTTAGCCCTGTCTCCGTGTCCCACCACTCTGGGGACCATACTGCCCCACACAGACCCCGGCGAGCGTTCCGAGCAGTGGAGAGCAACCAGAATTCCTGGGCTGCATCTTGGGCTCACGCTAATGGTGCAGACTGGTTTGCACATGAGGATTATACCACGCACGGGAAATGCACGGGTACAACTGTAGGTCACGCCCATGGTGCCACACATCATGCCAGAAAGGTCCCGAGGCTGTTACAGCAACACCCACACACTCTGTCCCAGTCCTCCCCACCCCCACCCCCACAAGATATGAAAACATGCTGGGGAACTGCGCAGGGGCACTTGGTTCTCTCCTTAGGGGTGAGGCTGGGCTTCATCAACTGCAAGGTCATCCAGGGGCTGGGTGTCACAGTCACCTTGTTAAATGTGTCTGCTTCCTCCCGCCTCGTCCTCCCACAACTCCAGCCCCAGATCCAGGCCCGGTCTGCTTTTAACCAGGCAGTGAAGAGTGTTGGCTAAAGGTCTGGCTGGCCTCAGAGAGCACCGGATTCAAATCCCGCCTGAGCTGAACACTGCCTGGCTGGGTGACCTTGAGCAAAAAGCTTGCCCTCTCTGACCTTCAGTGTCCTTTTCTTAGCGGGGAAGATGAAGGTCACTTCTGACAACCGCTATGAGGGTTAATGTCAGTGCTTAGCAGGCTGGCCAGACGTACCGTTTTAAACGGGACAGAAATCAACGGTCCTGTCCCATTCGAATGGTACATACGGTCCGCCTACGGACACCTTGAATTTACCCCAGTGAGACTAGGCTGACCACAAAAGCCGTTTGAAATGGGACAGGACCGTTGTTTTCTGACCCATTTAAAGTGGTACATTTGGTCAGCTTAGTGCCAAGAAAAGGCCCTGGTTTGCTGGCTTGATTCCTTCCAGAAATTTCCAGTGTTTCAGCGCCCACAGGGCTCCTGGGAGATGCTTCCACATGAGGCTGACCAGACGTACCGTTTAAAAGGGGCCGAAAGAAACGGTCCTGTCGCGTTCCAGCGGCGCTGGTGAGCCCACACCGCATCTCCCAGTCGGGGCGGCGTGGGCCCACTTGCATTAGCGAGGATTTATCTTATTTTAAGGAAGTTGAGGCCACTTGGCAATCAGAGCCCTCCCTCCTGGTTGGAGCAGAGAAAATAGGAAGGGGTATTAATCAAGGCGCCTTAAGGACATGCAAATTAGGAGAAAGCTCAAGTGATTAGGGTGTCACAGTGGGCCTGGGGTCCAGCCTTCATCCCCAGCTGAGAAGAGAGAACCAGACGCCTGGCTGGAGTGGCAGCCAAGGAACCTCCGTGGGGGCTGGGGACGGGGCTGCAAGCCAGTGGGGGCCACAGGAGAGACAACCACACCGGTGGCCAAAGGGCCCTGATGTCGGAGCAGACGTGGGAGCCCCGGGGGCTGCTTTGGGCAGGATTCTGCCTGGCCTGCGTGGGCCCCTCTTCCTCATGATGAGAGGGTGGCAATTTGGGGGAGACAGGCCCGGGGCAGGAAATATGGTGTCAGCAATCTGGCAGCATCGACACCGTGACAGACGCTCCCAACCCGCGTGGACCCAGGGCTTCTGCATCTACAAACCTGACCTGAGCACACAGAGCAGGGTGCACACGAGAAAAGGGGCCGTGTTTACGATGGAATCCCCTGTCTCCCTGAGAAACGGTGACTTAGACGTGGGGAGAGGACACAGGGACAGGAAAAAAAGCAGGTTGCAAAACACCAGGTAGTGAAGCCCATCTTTGGACCAAGCAAAAAGGATCTGTCAAAAATTATGCAAAAGGAAGGGTAGTCACAGAAACGGCCACAACGCTGACTATGGGGGGTGGGTGCCGGTTGTCGTTATTTCTTCTTTTGTATTAAGTTGACGGCCATGAGCACATATATTACATTTATAATCCATAAGGCTATTTTTATTATTTTTTTAAAGAAAACTGCTGTGCTGCTTGACCTCACATCTCCCCCGACCCCTTTAATAGGAAATAAAATATCCCAGTGGGCGAGGAACGTGACACCCACGAGCCCCCTCAGGGTCAGCTCAGCAGCGAGCCGCCTTTCTCCCACCCCAAGAGCAAGAGGCCAGGGCCTGGGGTGGCTGGCAGACACTCATCCTGGCACAACCCGCCGGCCTCACGGGCAGGCAGCCCGCGCGGGCTCTCGGGGCCCCGGCTTGGCATCATGTTCTGTTGTCGCCATCCTGAAATCCTTAACACATTTTAGACCAGTGACCCCCAATTTCCCTTTGCACAGGATGCTGGGAATCACATGGCCGGTCCTGCCAGCATCCAGAATGAGGCCTGGCCCAAGACGGTCGCTCAAGAAGGGCTGGATGAATAAATGAATGAATGAATGAATGAATGAATGAAATGCCATCCCTGTCCCCCCCTGCTTTGCCCCTCCCTGTTTTCCACCAGTGTAGGGAACCAACCCTCATCAGGAAACAAATGGCCCACTCACTAGACAGCTTGGCATCCATGCAGATTCTTGGGGTGCCCAGGCTCTCATTCTAAACCTGGGCAGGGCATTTCAGTTTCTAACTTGCACCCTGAGTGATTCAGACACCCAAGACATTGAGCACGAACCGCGCGATTGTTTTGGGGACAATCTTGCTCTCTCTCCCTCCTTCTCTAGCTGTGTGATCTTAGGCAGGTTGCCAAACCTCTCTGAACTTCCTAAAATGGGCAGAGTCGACGCCTACCCTTAAGCCCTACCAGGTCAGTTGTCTGGGAATAAGCCCCTTCCTGCCAGTTATCAGGGGGCTCCCTGGGGGCAGGCAGTCTTGTCTGCCGAGCCTGTCTTGTCCCCTGAGCATCCCTAGCACCCAGTCTGTGGGGACCAGGCATGTGGGGGGCTTGGGAAAGACTTCCTAGCGTACAGATGGGGAAGGAGGACGATCCCCTGACCTCACAGTGCTGCGTGAGGGTGAGGAGGGCGGGCAGAGGGCTCTGTCAGTGTAGGCTGGGCACACAGTAGGTGCCCCTCCTCCTGGGGCCTTGGCAGGAGATGAGCCCTGCTAGGGGCTGGCGGCCTGCAGGCTGGCAGCGGCGGCTGCAGGAGGGGAGGAAGGCAGGGCCGGGAGGATAGAGTCCAGGCACGTCCTGATACCAATTAAGGCAGCTCTGGCGCAGGGGGCCTCGGCCGGCATTTATCAGCCTGCCGGGGAGGGGCCGGCAAGCTGTCCTCCGGCTGACGGATTAGACAGCGGACAATTAGGTTTCAGGCGCTCCCACTCTCTCTTGCTCGCTTTCTCTCTCTCTCTCTCTCTCTCTCTCTCTCTCTCACACACACACACACACACACACACACACAAGCATGCACACATCCCTTTCTTCATCAGTCTGCAAGGCCCATTGACAGAGCCCAGCTGGGTCCCTGGCCAGCCCACGGTGGTAGGGACAAAACAGACCCAGAGCCCCCACCCCAGGAGGTAAGGAAAGCCCCCCAAAGGGAATAGCCAGGAACCCACCCACCCACCCAGCCCTACAGGCATGAGGGCCATGGCTGTACCCCGAGCTTCGCTTCGAACTGGATCAGGCTGGGGGACTCTCGAGAACCCAATGTGTCCACGACAGCAATGACAGAGCTTGGCAAAGCTGAGTTGGGGATAAGCCCGAGTTACCCAGGCACCTTCGTGCCCATGAACTAGCCTTGCCCCGTCCGTCATCGGAGCCTCTGACCCACGGGTCCCCATGGAAGGGATGTGTGAGCAAGGACAGGGACTTCAGATGACTTCGCAGACCCAGAGGGAAAGCCTTCAAGATTCTCCAACATTCTACGGCACGGCAGGCACTGCGGGACGAGCCAGGAGCACTAGAAGGGAAAGTGCCGGAATCTCCGACGGGACCGCAGGGCAGCTCCCGCCCGCAGCTGCAGGCCACCTCCCTGTCCTGGTGTAACGGTGTCCTCTGCCCCTCCCCTGGGCCCTGGCTGTGGACAGTCTCAGGCACCGGAAACTCGACGAGCTCTAACCCGAACTCGCCAATGTCCCTGGGCTCCCCACGCGGGTGAGGGGCACCGCTGTCGCCCCAAGGCCCAGTGCGGAAATCTGGGTTCAACGTCTTCTCTCCACCAGCCTCACTCTGCACAGTCGTAATCGCCAAGCCCCTCCCTCTGCCGCCCAGCCAGCCCTCAGTTCCCCTGGTCCCGTGGCCACCACCTGACCCCAGGCCGCCATCTTTCGCTTAGATATGCCAGGCGCCCCCAGTCTTTGGTCCTCCCTCCTCCAGTGGGCCCCAGCGAGGAGAGTCATCGAGGAGGCCCTTCAGTCACGGAGCCCACCCTGGGGAGAAGGTCCCCGCCTGGTGCCACCAGCCCTGCTTCTCTGCCCATGCCCTCTGCGCGCTCTGTGAGGACCCCGCCTGCTTATTGGTTCCTGGGTCCATGTCTGCTCTCCTGCCTCTCCCACTGACATGTCGTTCGGGGCACCAGCTCTCTCTTGTTCACCTGCTCAGCACCTGTCACCTGCAGGGACTCTAGGCGTCTGTGGGGCGAGTGAGGACAGGAGAGCCGCTTCCTGAAGGCTGTGCTGGCCTCACTCTGCATCGTGCCTGGAGCGCCCCGGGCTTACCACACCTCTCTCGGCCACAGCCCCGCTCCCAGGCCTCGCCTTGGGCCACCAGCCCCGCTCCCAGGCCAGGCTGCAGCAGGGATGTCCCTACTCCCTGAGGGCTCCTGACTCCAGCTGGGACCTCCTACCCTGGGCCGATCCCAGTCCCACAGCCACTGAGCCCGCCTCTCCCGCCCCCCCCCCCTGCGCCTCCTGGAGAGGGGGGTCTCATGCCCAGCGTATGGCTCAGAGTAGGTGCTCAGCACATGTTTGTCTCACAAACGAATGAGCCCAGAACACCTGCCTTGTCCCCGGCAAAGCCCCTGCTGCCCTCTGGCCCAGTTTGCCCTCTGCCTTGAGGGCCCCGGCGCCAGAGTGAATGTGAACAGACACCGGGCAGAGTGACATAGACAGAAAGTGCTCTGGGGACACCCATAACTGGGAACTCTGTCCTGCAAAGGGAGCAAAGGCTTCTGGGCTGGGCTTTGAAGGGCAGGAGGACAGGCTGGGGAGAAAACGGAGGGGCTGTTCTCTTTATCCGCGAGAAAATTCCGTGCAGCCACCGTGCAGGGCACACTCGCAGGTTCCTGGTCACGACCTTCTAGATAAATAGTGTTTGTTACCCTCGCTCTTCAGGTGGCAGCCGGCTAAAGACACCTGGAGCCACTGCCCAAGATCACACGTGGCAAACCCAAATTCACACCCAGGTGTGGCTGGTTCCAGAGGCCAGGTCCTTGCTACACCTGGGGTGCCAGGAACCAGCACGTCCCCACCCAGCATGCCACCTGTGCCAGCATCTGGGGGAGGCAACCCCGTGAGCCAAGGCACGGGGCTGGGTGAAGCTGGTGAGCGGAGGCTGAACGCAGCCCAGAAGGCTGTGAGAACTAACCCCCATTTGTCCTCTCTGTGCCTCAGCTTCCCCGTCTGCGAAATGGAGACATGAGGGGCAAACTGAGGACAAACATCTCTAACATGCCTAGAACAGTACCTGGCCCAGAGAAAGTACTGTGTAAATGATTTTAATTAAATAAATGGGGAGCGTGGCAGGCTCGAGTCCAGCTGGAGGGGCTGAGGAGCCCCCCGGTGTCTCTGGATGGATTGGCTCAGTGGGTCCTGGGCCAGTAGGAGGCATGGGGTGATGTGCTGGGCTGGGGTTGGAGTCGTGGCTTAGCTTTCGCCAGTCAGATGCCTGGGGAGTCCTGGACCTGCTCAGTGGGGTCACCAGACCCGGAGGCAGCGGGTAGCTCCCTGCTGCAGCCTTCGGAGGCTGAGATGCAGGGAGGCCGCCTGGACCTCTTTCGGATCCGGGATGGGAGAAGACATAACCATCCTTCTCCCCGTCACCCAAACGGGCACGCGTGCGCACAGGCTCCTGGTCAGGCTCCAAGGCAACAAGAGGAGGCCAGAGGGTCCCCTGAGGATGGGCTAGACAGGCACCCTCAGGAGCCCCCACGGTTAAAGTATAAAGTACAAAGATATCCTGAGGCCCCAGGGTGGCCCCAGTTCCTGAACAGGTGTCACAAGGCTGGTTGTTTTCAGTTCTGACTCTATCATTCACTCACTCACTTATTCACTCAACAAACATATAATATAATGGGCACCTGCCAAGCACCAGGCCTGCCCTGGTTCTGGGGACTGACAGGTGACACACTGATTAGGCTCGTCGTCACTGCCATAAGGACACTGAAGAAGTGCAGGGTGCTGCAGAGATGGCCCGGGCCCCGGAGGTCAGGACAGCCTCCCCTGGGGTGGCCGTGTTTAGCTCACGCTGAAGGGTGACAGGGTCATCTGCTAGCTTGGGCAGACACTGCCCCTTCTCCGGGCCTGTTTGCTCATCTGTAAAATGGTAGCTCACCAGGGCTGGTGCACCACGCAGGCTCGGGGGAACTCGGTGAGTCTGTCACATCAAAGCAAAAGAACTTGGTCCTTTAAGAAATCAGTACTGATTTACTCTGTTACTTTCTCAAATGGCGTGGAGCTTCGCTAGGCCAGGAGGCACAATCATAGCCTGGGGGTCAGCGAATTCGAAGCTGTTGGATCCACGAGAGGCCTGTGGCCAGGCCACCTGGCCCTCTGCAGGTCCCCTGTTGCAGAGCCCTCTCCTCCCATTGCCTCCTGACTTTGCCCACAGGTGGACAGGTCCCCCACCTCGGTCCCTCTCACTCCCTGAAGGGAGGAGTCACAGCCAGGAAAGCCGGAGTTTTGCAGTGCCCGGAAGTCCCCTCTTGGAGTAGGGGTGTCATTCTTGCTTGGTCAGTCCCACCCAACGCACCAGCAGCTCTAAATACGGAGCCTCCACAAAGCCCTGTACTAAGAAATTGGTCAATCTCCTGCTAATTAAAACAAAATCTATGCCATATGAAAGGCCCGTTCATTTTCAGAGCTGCCAGAGAAACATGGTCTGGAAGGTGTGCCCCGCGGCCCACCCCCGCCCTCAGGAAGGGCGGCCACACCACTCGGCGGCCTGTGGGGACGAAGGGACGGCCAGCAGTGAGCAGGCTGGTGGGCTGGACTCCCCTATGCCTGCAGGGTCCCCGCTCTCTCCGCCCAGAAGCTCTGGACCCCGTCCCCCCCCCAGGACGAACACCAGGTCTCCCAGGCCAACCGCACCACCCAAGGCAAGCCCCTTCTCCACCGAGGGTACCCTTAGTGAGTGAAAAAGTTGGGGTTCTAGAAGGCTTGTGACCTCCAGGCCCTGCACCCTTGAGTTATCTCACCGAGCTCCACAGCAGCCCTTGGAGGGAGGTGCCATTGCCCCTACTTTGTAGATGAGCAGGCTGAGGTTCAGAGCCACCAAGTCCTTCTGAGGTCACAGCTTCTAGGGACAAAGCAGGATGTCCACCTGGTCCCCCCTGACTTTACCCACTAAACCTGCAGCGGTTCCTTTGACGACACTGGGGATCTTTCTCATAACGTAAAAAAGGGCAGGGGAATTGCCACGTCTGCATAAAACAAATGTCCTTGGTGCATTCGTTCAAGGTGAGGCTTACCTGCTCCCTAATCATAAGAAAGCTCCTGTTCCAATAAAATGCACCTAAGCCATCAGACAGAGAGAGAAAAGGAAGCCCCTGTGTACTGAGAGTTTGGTACATGCCAAGAGTCCTCCTAGGCCCCGAACAGTTGTCATCTCACTGAATCCTCAGTCGCACATGAGGCTCAGAGAGGTTAGGTAACATGCCCAAGGTCACACAGCCTGCCCACGTCTTAGCTACAGCAATCTCCTGTCTTTAAGGTCCCAGTTTTTCCATTTCCCCAAGGTCAAAGCCAAGGTCTGTGAGTCTCCTCCCCTCCTGGCAGGTCAGCAAGCTATGGACAAGAACACTGGGTTCACAGTATAAACCTGGACACACCTTTTCCCTTCCTGGGTCTTAGCTTTCTCGTCTGCCAAATGGGAAGGCTGAACTCACTACTCCCCTGGACCCGTTGAACTTGAGCGTCCTGCAGGGGGCCTTGGTTTGGGGCTGGTGGCAACCACTGTTCCTCTGCCAGGACACGGAGACCTGGCTGCTTCGAAGTGAGAGGCAGGAAGAGGCCGGGTGGCCAGACAGGGCCACAGTGTGATCAGTGGGGACAATGACCCAGCCAGGCTGGCCACAGAGCACCCCCGATTGCTCCAGCACTGCCGACAGCTCACAAGGCAGGGGGGGCACCCTCTTCTAGGACCCCAGCAGCTCCTGTAGGACCTGGGGACCTGCCGCGCACTTACCCCCTGCTCTCCATTCCCCACCCAATCCCGGAGATCAGTTGCTCTGCCCAGGCCAGGTGTGGAAGGCAGTAGAGGGACGCAGGGGGAGGGTGGGAGGGTGAGTTGTGGGGGGGCCCCTCAGACCCTCTGTGGGGCCCCCATGGCTCCCCCTCAAGCCGGGTTCTAACTTGAAGGCCCCAGCACTTCCCAAGAGCCTCTTCCATGGGGACCGTCAGAGAAGCAGGGAGGTGTCCTGTCTGTCCTTGACAAGGAGGGAGCACAGGGCGGGGAGTGGCCTGCTGTCCTCTGCTGTGTGCTCACTGCTCGGGGATACATGGCTCCAGTCCTTCGGTCCACTCTAAGGAGCACCCACTGCATGACGGGCACAGCACTGGGCACTGAGGATAAGAAAACGAGTCTGCTGTGGCCCTCACTCGTGCCCGAGTCACACCGACGTAGAAGAACTGGACGGGAGACACATGTGGACGCCACACGGGACAGCTGCCACTTGGCTGTGTGCGCACAGAATTCTGGATGCACAGAGAACGCCGAGCAGCCTGCCCAAGGTCACCCAGAGACGTGGCTGAGGTGGGTCTGCAGAGGCCAGGCTCAGGCCCCCGAGGTGCCCACTCTTCTCCTGGTGTCCTGTGCATGCACAGGAAGTTGGTCTGTTAGTGTCTCTTTAGAATGTGAGGCCCCGGGAGGGAGGGACCCTGGGCACCTGACGTTAAGGTTTGGCTCAGGATGGGTGATTCATAAACACTGGAGAATGGGAGGGAGGGAGT
>PVJL010014836.1:0-26512 GCA_004026885.1 Lyroderma lyra
ACCTTTGATTCCTTTCTCTTGCCTGATTGCTGTGGCTAGAACTTCCAGTACTATATTAAATAACAGTGGTGACAGGGGGCATCCCTGTCTTGTTCCTGATTTTAGGGGAATAGGTTTCAGCTTTTCCCCATTCAGTATGATGTTAGCCGAGGGTCTCTCATATATGACCTTTATTATGTTGAGATACTTTCCTTCTATAACTATTGTATTGAGTGTTTTGATCATAAATGGATGTTGTACTTTGTTGAAAGCCTTTTCTGCATCAATGGAAATGACCATATGGTCTTTATCTTTGATTTAGTTTATGTGATGTATGACATTGATTGATTTTCTTATGTTGAACCATCCTTGTGCTCCCGGGATGAATCCCACTTGATCATGATGTATGATCATTTTGATGCATAGTTGTATTGTATTTGCTAATATTTTGTTCAGGATTTTTGCATCTGTGTTCATTAGAGATATTGGTCTATAATTTTCTTTTTTTGTGTTGTCTTTGCCAGGCTTTGGTAGTAGAGTAATGTTGGCCTCATAGAATAAGTTTGGAAGTATTGCTTCCTCTTCAAACTTTTGGAAAAGTCTGAGGAGGATAGGCATTAATTCTTCTTTGAATGCTTGGTAGAACTCGTTGGTGAAACCATCTAGTCCAGGGCTTTTGCCTTTAGGGAGATTATGGATAGTCATTTCAATCTCGTTGTTATTGACTGGTCTATTTAGGTTATCCAGTTCTTCTTGGTTCAGTCTTGGTAGGCTCTAAGTTTCTAGAAACTTGTCCATTTCTTTTAGGTTGTTAAATTTCGTGGCATAATGTCCATCATAATATTTTCTTATAATCCTTTGTATTTCTGAGGTATCAGTGGTATTTTCTCCCCTTTCATTTCTAATTTTGGATATTTGTGTCCTTTCCTTTCGTCCTTTGATTAGTCTCACCAAGGTTTTGTGAATTTTGTTGACTTTCTCAAAGAACCAGCTCTTTGTAATATTAATATTTTCTATTGTCTTTCTGTTCTCTAATTGGTTTAGCTCTGCTTGAATTTTTATTATTTCTTTCCTTCTGCTGACATTGGGTTTTGTCTGCTCCTCTTTTTCGAGTTCTTTAAGATGGGATGCTAAGATGTTTGCTTGTGATTTTTCTTGTTTCTTAAGATAGGCCTGTAATGATATAAATTTCCCTCTTATTACCGCTTCGGCTGTTTCTCAATATGTTGTATTTTCATTGTCATTAGCTTCTATATATTTTTTAATCTCATCTTTTATTTGTTCTTTTATCCAGTCATTTTTAAATAAGCTGTTGTTTAATCTCCATGTATATGTGGTTTTTTTCTGCTTTCCTTTTACAGTTGATCTCCAATTTCAAAGCTTTATGGTCTGAGAATACACTTGGTATGGTTTTGATCTTCTTGAATGTGCTGAGGCTACTTTTCTGTCCCAGCATGTGGTCTATTCTTGAGAATGTTCCATGTGCACTAGAAAAGAAGGTGTAGTCTCTTTTTGCTGAATGAAGTGTACTGTAAATGTCAATGATGTCCAATTGCTTTAGTGTGTTGTTTAGAGCTGTTATTTCCTTATTTATTTTCTGTTTGGATGATCTGTCCATGGCTGTTAGCGGCGTGTTTAAGTCCCCCACTATGATTGTGTATTCATCAGTTTCTCCTTTCAAGTCTGTTAGTAGTTTCTTTGTATATTTTGGTGCATCCTGGTTGGGAGCATATATGTTGATTAGTGTCAAGTCTTCTTGTTGTTGCATTGTGCCTTTTATCATTATGTCATGACCATCTTTGTCTTTTACTATCTTTTTTAACTTGAAGTTTATTTCATCAGATATCAGTATGGCCACTCCTGCTTATCTCTGGTTACCATTTGCTTGGTGTATTGTATCCCATCCCTTCACTCTGAGTCTGTGTTTGTCCTTACAGCTGAGGTGTGTTTCTTGGAGACAGCATATGGATGCATTCTGTTTTTTAATCCAGTCTGCTACTCTGTCTCTTTTTATTGGTGAGTTCAGTCCATTAACATTTAGAGTGATGATCGATATGTGAGGATTTCCTGTGGCCATTACTTATTTCTTTCTTTTTTTTTTTTGTTTGTTTATTTTTGTTTCTTTCTTGTTGCCCCAACTTTGTTCCATTTTTCCTGATGTTTTTTTCAGGCTGGAGAGTCTCCTTCAATATTTCTTGGAGTGCTGGCCTCATGCTGGCAAATTCCCTCAGCTTCTGGTTTTCTGAGAAGGTCTTTATTCTACCTTCATATCTGAAAGATAATTTTGCTGGATAGTATATTCTTGGTTGGAAGTTTCTCTCTTTCAAATTTCTGAATATTGGATTCCACTCTCTCCTGGCTTGTAGAGTTTCTGCTGAAAAACGTGATGCCATCCTGATGGGTTTTCCTCTAAAAGTTATAATTCCTTTTTCCCTGGCTGCCTTGAGAATTGTCTTTTTCTCTTTGTTTTTGGACATCTTTAGTACCATGTGTCTTGGAGAAGATCTGTTGGGGTCCCGGTATCTGGGCACCTGTTTCCTTCTTAAACTTGGGGTTCCAGGTCTTTCTATAGGTTTGGAAAGTTCTCATCTATGATTTATTTCTGTATGCTCTCTGTAGATTGCTCTGCCCCCTCTTCTATTCCTATTATCCTGATGTTGTTTTGTCTCATGGTGTCGGATATTTCTTGCAGAGTTCTTTCAATCCTTTTGGTTCTATATTCCCTCTCTTCCTCTTTCTGAGCTGTTTCGATGTTCTGATCTTCAATATCACCAAGTCTTTCCTCCATCTGGTTGGTCCTGTTTCCTATGGCAGTTATTTCATTTCTCACTTCTTTTATGGTATTATTTATTTCTCGTATTTCCGTCTCAATCTTTCTTATGTTTTGAATTTCTTTGTTAAATTGTTCTTTTTGTTCACAGAGTACCTTTTTTATGTCGTTTATATCTTTTTTTATATTATTTATCTCAGCTGTGGTGTTCTGCCAATAGGTTTTCATTTCTCTCACAGCCTTTAGAATGGCTACTTTAAATTCTCTGTCACTTAAATGAGACCCTTCCAGGTGTAACAAGCTGTCTTCTGGGTAAATTTCATGTTCTTTCTGAGGAGTTTTAGTTTTTAAGCAATTCTTCCTCTGGGTTCTTCCTGTTTGACATGAGGGCTTTATGTTCAGTGCCCAAATTATTGCTTTTGTGGTGTCTTGCTGTAGGGCAGACACTAGGTGGCATTGTGGGTCATGTTTTGGGGTAGAAGTGGTTGTTTGTTTCTTGTTTCTGATCTCCTACTGCATTTGGAGGCTATGCGCATGTATCCTTGGGAGAGGTCAACAAAAGGCATTCCAAGGGCGGCTTTGCCTTCTGCCCTTTGCCTGGGAAGCTGTTTCAAGGCTTGTTTCTGCTAGCTGGGGTGAATGCTATCAAATCAGTCTTTCTTCCCAGCCATGATTCAGCACCTGGCTGTCTAAGGGCTCACACTGCTTTCAGAACCCTGGGGTGCTCAAGGAAGTGCACGCTCCATAAGTCTAAAGCTGTGGGCCTAGCCTGAGACAGCAGCGTCGCCTTTGCAGCGGGCTGTGAAGAGGAACTGCAGCCCTGGGTAGGTCTCCAGGGGGCTTAGAGCTGAGGTGTCATCTTTGCAGTTCAGAGTCCTTGCTCAGCCCTTGTATACCACTCAAAAGTTCTAGAGGCCGGCTCCTAAACTCTGTCCCCAGCTCTCCAGTCTTTCTCCCCTCGCCCAAACTCGAATAGTCAGCAAGGATCTTTTCCTGTTGTTGTCTGTCTCTGCTCCCTTCCCTCTCCCCGATTCGCCCCCTTCTCGCCAACCTTCAGGTGTTTACTTGCGATTTGTGGATTTCTCGACAGCCATTTTGTCACTCAGCGTCCTCTTTCTTGGCTTCTGGATGGTCGTTCAATTGTGTTTTCTGGGAGAGGCTTTAGGGACCTCTTCTCCAGTCGCCATCTTGTCTTCTCTCTGTCTTTTTGCCTTTGATGAGAACTTTTAAAATCACTCCCATAAAAATATTCAAATATTTAATATAAGATTGTTAACTATAGTCATCATGTAGTACATTACATCCTTATGCCTTATAACTAGAAATTTGTAAGTTTTGATCACCTTTATGCATTTCACTCAACTCACTCTTGAGGAGAGAACTTGATAGCTAAAATATTCCTTCCAAATCTTAACAGCCACCATGAGGGTCTCTCAAAGTCTTATTTTGTTCCCTTTTCTTTAGTCTCCATCATAATAATAACTATTTTCTTGTTACTAATTTTGAAACTATTCCTATTGATGTACTGATGAGATACAGTAAGTTTTCTCTATTTTTAGATGCTGCAAGTCTAAGTACAACACCACACATATACAGGGCTCAACAAGATGGCAAAGACACAAGTCAAGGCTGATCACTGCTATTTCCACTGCAGGTCCCACAGAGAGCATGGAATTTTACTGAGGAGGAGATCCCATATCCAGTCTCACACAGGTCTTAGATTAAAGATCATAAGTAAAAGAAAAATTAGATGCTTGCTCACTTTTATTTTCTTAAAAGTTTTAAATCATAAATGGATTTTCAGTTTTATCAAACAGCTTTCTGCTGCTTCAAACAAAGATGATATAAATAATTTTCTTCAGTCCATTCAAATGGAGTATTGTTTGGTTTATGTTTGCTAATATAAATTAAATATAATAATTTTAAGTGCATTTGACCCGTAGTTTTTTTGTTGTCCTTTGTTTGGGTTTGAGTTTGATGTTTTGCTAGTTTAAAAATGATTTAAAATTCTTTCTTTCTCTTCTACCTTCTTCTTCTGATCAGAATGTTTTAGTATTAGTCAAGTACCTATTTCTCAAATTGTTAGAAATCTGGTGTTAAAATTATAGGTCTAAATGCACTTCTGCAGGAAAGTGGTAAATTCTCTGAATACTTCATTTGTTCCTTATTAATAGGTTAATTTAGAAATGTTGCATTCTATTGGGGTCAATTTATGTGACATGTGTTCTTTTCTAGATTACTTTTATTTACATACAGTTCAGAAAATGTTGCCTTTACCTATTTTTTACTTCCCTCGTTAAAGTAATAACTTTTCTTTATTATTCTCTATTATTAATGGTTCATTGTTTTTATTTTGTATTGGTCTTTGATATTTAAAAACAACTCTTGAATTTAGTAATTGTGCTTTTTTTGTTTCTACATAAATTATTTCTCCCATATTACACTAATTCTTCTATTATGTGTCATTTAAATTTATTCATTTTTATTTTGTAATTTTTTATTTAATTATTAATTGATGCATTTTTATTTTAAGCTTGCTAATCAATGTAAGAATATATGTGGGGGGGATTCCTGTGGTTGTAGTGGCTAAGTTTTGGTGCTCTCACTGACAAAGCCTGGGTTAAATTCCCAACCAGGGACCCAACCAGGGAACAAAAAAGAATATATGGCATAGAAAAAATTTTGAATGCTTTTATAATTCTGTGGATTCAGGTATCATGTTTTCAATGTTATGTTTACATATTTTTACAGTTTTAGTATGGAAGTTATGATTGATTCTTAAAATATTGTTAAATGGAATTTTCTTAATGTTTTTTATAAAAGGCTTTTATGGATGGTTTTACTTTCTAATATATATATTTTTAAATTTCTGAGTTGTTCCAATGCTTTCTGTAACATTTCTACTTAGTTGATATCTAGTGAGTCTTTACTTTGGGCCTAATAAACAGCCAATTTTTAAAGACTGCTACGTGAACACTCGACCATGTTTGCATATTTTCTATTTCCATGGCATATAATGAGACATGTATTAATTATATTCACCTTAGTAAGTATATTATTTAAGTCATATATTGTGATGCATTTTGTCTACTTTTACCTCTTATGTAATGACTTCAGTGAATTAATAGTCTGTTGCTGGTATATTTCTGTTTATCCACTGTTGGGAGCCATGCAGGCTGGCTTTAGGGAAGTAAAACTTGTTTTACTTCTGCATCTGAGGAATGTGCCTGATATGGCCAGTTCCCTGGGAGACTCTAAAGAAAGAAGACTATCTGAGTACTTGGAAGAATTGCCTTGGGGAACTGACTCCCTCTCAGTTACTCTGACCTTCAAGTTAACTAGTAGGGAGTCAAGGGTGTGTACTGCTCACTGAGGAAAGTGGCTAATCCAGCCAGTTCCTTGGGACACAAAAGAAAGATAATTGGATTATGGAAGACAAGGCCCTAGGAAATCTGACCTTTGTTTGCTCTGACCTTTAGGCTATTGCTGGAGAGTTAATGATAATAGATAATCTGCTTTTGAAGGAGGTAATGCATATTTTCATTGTTAAACTGCACGTACTCAAACTGCATATATTGGTGATGGGAAATAAACTCAGGGCTTCAGCATCACTGAAGACCGGCTGCATCAGCATTTGTGTGAGTGTCTCTTTATTCATTCCCACTTCCCCCTTCAGGTACTGATCGACTTGTGGCGGCTGGACCGCCATAATCCACATCATGAGTTTTTATTTCATAAATGTTGATTTCAAATTATTTGGAGCATAAACCTGAGGTTTGTTTTTGCTTAAATTAAAATAATGGTCCCATCACATATTAAGAGTTTGGTTTTCTTTGAGTTGTTTTATTGCGCTGAGCTGCCCTTGTCTGGAAAATGGGATAATGATCCATACATTGTGGAATCATGATGTAATTTGGAAAAAATACCTGTGAAGTACCAGGTCCATGGAAATGCCGGTGAACTGATGTGGCTTTAATTGTCACTGTCATTAGTCTTGTACTCCATTAGAAAACATAATGGTTAGCTTCCATATTGAAGGTGTGATTAGCAGCACACTTTTCAAATGATTTCTGTACCTTTCTGGAGGTCATTTAGGTAAACATATTTAGCACAACCCTCTTTTTATGTCACTGATGCCAATTTGACGCTGTTATTCCTCATTCTACTGCTAACGTGTAAGCTGTCATTACTTTTAATACTTCTGCAGTTATAATTGCTTATACATCTATAATTTTACTTTTCTGCTACTTCTAATGTGTCTTATAATACAACAATTTCTCCTGGCGTTCTTACTGTACTGCACCACTACTGCAATCATGGTTCATGAATTACAACTATTTATGAGCATTTTAGTATATAGAAAAATAAGACCAGATGTGAGATGGTTGAGGAACAGTTCTAGATTTTCCATATATTCAAATATATTGCTTGTTCTCTATAAGCATGGTACTTAATCTGGCAGAAAAATATGTCAGTGCTTTCAAAGTTTCCTCATAGAGTTGTTACTAGGATAAAATGAGATAATGTTTGTGAAAGCCCTGAAAAGTCTTTAAGGCACTAGAGGTTCTTAGAGATTACAAGATCCCTGTGTCTGTCTTTGTTTGTTCCAGAAAAACCTGGCTTGTGCATCTGTGTGAAAGAGTAGGGGCCAGGGATGAGAGAATGGAGACAGAGAGGAAGGGGTAAATACTGACAGCAGATTATAGAATGGACTGCCTCACTTTCTACATGTGGTCTTTGTCCAAATGTATTGATGCAGAGAGAGGATCATGCTGGTATTCAGATTCTGGAGCTAATTTAATTCTGCTCATTCTGGAGAGAGAAATCAGGTTTATAGAGATCAAAGTGTAATAACAATTTCCTTTTAGAACATGGAATCTCAAATTTTCAAGACAGAAATAAGTATCCATAGATACAATAATCTAGCTTCTACACAGCAAAAGCATCAACAAAGAAAAAAGGCAACCAAATGAATGAGAAAAATATTTGAAAACAATGTTTCTGATAAGAGGCTAATATCTATAATATATAAAGAACTTATGCAACTCAAGAACAAATAACCAAGGAATCCAATTAAAAAATGGCAAAGAACCTGAACAGATATTTCTCCCCCGAATACATACAAACAGCAAACAGGTATGTGAACACTCCACATTTTCACTAGCTTCTAGGGAGATGAAAATCAGAACCACAATGGGACACCTCTTTACACCTGTTAGAATTGTTATTATCAACAAGACAAGAAATAAGTATTGTTGGAGAGGCTGTGGAGAAAAACTCTCATACCCTGATGGAGATAATGCAAATTGGTAAAACTGCTATGAAAGACAGTAGGGAACTTTCTCAAAAATTAAGAATAGAGTCACTATATGTCACAGAAATTCTTTTTCTGGGTATCTATTCCCCAAATTTGAAAACCTGATTCCACAATGATATATGTATCATAATGTTAACTGCAGCACTGTTAATGGTGGCCAAATCATAGAAACAACCAAAGTGTTTTGATAGATGACTGGATAAAAAACTTGTGGTTCATATACACAGTAAAATATTACTCAGCCATAGAAATGATGACATACCACAATTTGGGACAACATGAATGGACCTTGAGATCATCATGCTAAGAAAAGTAAGCCAAACAGAAATACAGTAAGAATCATATGACTTTACTAATATGTGGAATATAAAACTGAAATTAACAAAGAAACTAAAACTCATGGACACAATAAATACTTTAGCAGTTACCTTAGGATAAGGGGGAAGTGGTGGGGGCATCAAATATATGGTGATGGAAGGAGAACTGACTCTAAGTAGTGAACACATAATGCAACACATAAACAATGTATTGTAGAATTGTACACCTGGAACCTCTGTAAAATTTACTAGCATATTTCACCCCAATAAATTTTACAATAAAAACCACTTGCTCAATCCAAAAGAAGATAGAAAATGAGATTTAAAAAGAAATGGAAACAACAAATATGAAATAAAAGTGTATGAGTAATCTTACACATGTTACAAAAATATCTATTTAAATACAGATATGTCATATTGAATTAAAGACAATTCTATCTTGCATGTACACCTAGAAAGGTTGAAAGTAAAATGCTAAAGTATTTTTTTCAAAAAACATATATATAAAAGAAGTAAATATTAAAAGTGTTAAAATGGACAAAGATTACTTTCAGGGTAATGATAGTTTTTAATTTCAACAGAAAAGACTGATAATCTTAAATTTGTATTTTTGAATAAAAAGGACTCAACATGTATTTGGGAAAAGCTGACAGAACTGATAGAAGAAATTTGCAAATCCTCCATGATAGTAAGATGTTTAAACATACATCTGTTAGTAATTAAGTTAAGTAGATAATACTTAATGAGGATATACCATATTTTGCCATGTATAATGCACATGCATGCTCTTGGCCCAGACTTTCAGGAAAAATTTTTTTCATTTAAAATTTTTAATTCAAATGTTTATTTGGTTATATTTAGATACTGGTTTCATGTATTGTAAATAAATTTTAACATTTATTTCTTAATATTATGGTACAAGAAATTTTACATAACAAAGCATTAGAAAACAAAAGAACACAAAAAGCGCAAAACACAAAAACAGATACAAGGTAAAAAAAAATTATGTACCAGTAACAAATATATGACATGTGTCTATTGTAGAAAGATAAGAAATCTTCATCATTGACAATATCAATAGTATCATCTTATTCAATTTCTACATTATTGGTGTCTTTTGAGGAGTTACTTTCCTCATCTCGATAAAATTCATTGTCCTCAGTTCCATTCATTGCATTGCTGATGCCACACATTTTAATGATTTCACAACCACTACCTTCTTGACCCCATGCCATGATCTTGGGATCTAATCACAAACCTGACTAATGGACGCTTTTTTTTCATTCTAGCTGTAGGTGTTAAATCATTATCTGCTAACTACATCTACGATGTCCACTCTTTTTTCATGAGGGCCTTAAATGGCTTGTTTACTGACACATCAATAGATTGCTATTGGCTACTTATCCATCCAAGTTTCAAGTCCATTATGATGCTTGTGCACTTTGTATAACATGGGTTTTGGAGTGATAAAAAATGAGCAAAAGTTTTTATTTTTGTTTTTAAGTAATCCTCCAGCCTTCATGACCAGACTTTGTTACACCAGGTTTTCATGCTTACTTAATTCATTCTTTTGTTTCATTCACGTAGAAAATAACTCCACTAAAATTTTTTTTCAGAAATATATTTCTTTTAAAGATGATAATAGGTGGTAGCTTTGTCAAATTGGCACAACAGGCTGGAACACCAGTGCAATCTATTTTCTCATGTCTACTAGTTTTAATACCCACAGTCTTTACTTCTTTGATGTCCACAGTTTTCTTGGATGGCACATCAAATGTGACTGAGACCTCATCCATACTGGTAATTTGAGAGAGCTCAAATTTGTAAATCTTTTGAAGATAGATAACATAAGCAATGAAATTTCAAAACTTGATTCTCATATGTTGCTGGAAGTTTTGTTCATGTCCTCATGCACAAAACTCTTTTAATAAAGTTAAAGCAACATTTAGGCATCCCTGGGAAATCATTAATTTTTTAATCTAATGAGGTTATTTTACCCTCTTATGTTCTTGGTCAAAACAGAGATCCTTACTTTTATGCTGCTCCAGAATTTAGGTCCTCACCTACTGTTCCATCTTTGGTCACTTTGGAGGTTTTCCTCACATTACTTTCTTCTATCTTTGCATCTCAAGCAGCTTTCTTTTCTGTTGCCTCCACTATCTGATACACTCTCTCTTAGAGAACATGCAAAGTGTCTCTTGACTGCCTTGTTTCCATGCTCTTTAGGATATTTAATAACTTAGCTTAAAGCTTGAAGTGTACATAAATTAATTTTAAATTTTCCAAGAATTTTTTCAATAATTTGTGTAATAATATCATCTATGTTGCCAGGTCTTGCCTAAAGAGTTCAAAGAGAAATGTGGCACTGTTCACCCTATGATAATAGTCAACACCACCTATCTTCTCAAGTCAGAGTCACTTACTTTTTGTAAAACAATACTTCTTTCCTCATTTCATTCCATTGAATTGTTGGCTGAAGTTGCTTTCATTGCAAGTTTGTTGTAACTTCAACAAAACTGGTTATTATATTCCAGGGTATTTTTAATACGGATATCATTATTGATTTCTAGAGTTACACTATTTACTCAGCATAAATAAAATAATTTAAAAACTTGCATATAGATATTCAATTAGTACTACCCATGTATAATGTACATCCTTATTTTTCCCTTACAAATTTTGGCAAAAATGCACTCATTATACCCTGCAAAATAAGGTATCGAAATGTTTTTAAATTCTTTTATGACCATGTGTTGAAAGTGTTATATAAAATTTCTTTTAGAAAACATGTTAAAATCTGTGCAAAAAATTTTTATGATACAAAATCAAGTACCTAAATATAAACAAATAATAATTACATTAAAAATTTCAAAAAAGATTATTTTTTCCTGACTTTTTTGATGTAAAATGTGGGTACACATTATACATGGGAGCACATTATTCATTGTAAAATATGGTAATTTGATTATAGTGATACAACAAAAAACAATTATTAATGTCAAACATATGCTCAGCAGATGGGAAATAAAGACTCTTTAGTACAGGGCATGCACCAAATAAAGTAGTCAGAGAAAAATATAAAGCATGTAAATTTGTCCAAGAAAAGCTAATAGATAATTCAAGGAAGACAAGAAATGCCTGTTACACATTTAGATAATTGTCAATATTTTTCATGGACTGAAAGCAAAGAAAAAAAGAAATGAACAAATAACCATGGACACAATCAATAGTTTAATGTTTATTTGGGGATGAGTGGGTTAGGGAGGAGAGAAAGGGGAGGGGGTGGGAGAGGAGGGGGGGAAGCTAAATATAAGGTGATGGAAAGAGAAGTCACATTAGGTGGTGATCTTATTATACAAGAAGTTGACAATGCACTGTAGAATTGTATACCTGAAACCTATGTAATCCTTGCTAACAGATGTCACCCCAATAAAAAAAAAAAAAGAAAGTAAGCAAACCAAAAACTGCTCAGGGAAACTGAAGCTCATCTTGCAAAAATACCCATCTTAGTTCCCCTGTAGACTTTATATATAGAAGACATTAAAATTTTTTTTTTCAAATAATATATATTTCAGTTAGTTGACAGACAATAATAAATACATTTCTCTTCATTTCTCCATTCAAGAGTAAGAATTAATAGCTTTAAAAATGTATATACATCACCAACTTTTATCAGGTCCAAATTGACTTAAATATGGTCAGGGAATAAAGTGATTGTCCTTGCCAAGGTTTCCAGGCAGCTCAGGTTTCAGTGGTGGTACACCCAGCCACAAACATATGCAGAGCTGACATAGGGGGACCACAAACATACCAACAAATATCTTACTTCATTGCACTATATATAGTATTCATACAAAAGTGGCATCTTGCTACATCTGCCCAGTAACAATTGTTTGGTTTTTCATGGTTACATAAGGCAGTACATGAATACTAAATATCAACCCCAGGAATACCTCAACCCCAGACATGGACTGATTATGCCAAAGTCAAGCCTGGACAGTGGGCCTGCCTTTAACCCTTTGTAGTGGGCCTGGCTTTACCACTTTGGGGACTGACACTCCACCCCTACAGGACCACCACATGGGACTTTCCCCATAATGCATATTCTTGAGCCCACAGCCCACAGCAACAATATAGAACACAGCAAAAGACTACCAGACTGCTAGCAATCATCACTGGAATCATTAGTATCCAACACCAGGTGGATTCTAAGGATTTCCACGAAGAATGTAATGAGTCTTCTGTGGATGAGACAATGGCTTGTACCTCCATGATCATCTTGAACAGGGTGGTCTGAATGTTCTCAGCATGATCTGGGATATATACACAACATTCCACATTTAAAACAGCACAGGTGCCACCTTGGGAGGCTGTCATTAAGCCCTTAATGCTACTTGTTTAGTAGCATTAAGGGCTTAAGTTGTGTGCACTGCTAAAGTTTCTACTTGTAATTCTATATCTATGACAGCAGCTCTGGGCAGGGCCAGTGCAAAAGGTTAGAACTACCAAGTGGCCCTATGTTGACAATGCCAGTGGTGATACACAGTACCCTATTAGTATGCAATTGAGGAAGGGTCGCCAGTACTCAATCAGCAATGTAAGGGCGACCACATGTACATCAGCCAGTCCAATTTGCAGGTAAATAAGGCCATCCATAGTGTCCACTAACCCAGAAGTATCCAGCTGGAAGGATATCTGTGGGATGAATGCCAGCATATCCAGCTCCATTCCACCAAGTGCAAGGGGTCAGCACATGGGTAATATTTTGAAACAAGTGTGGGGGCACCCAACCAACAATGCAGTTAATAGGTGAATGATGTTGTGCTATACATATTGGAACTTATTCCCGTAGTTCCACATGTTCCCCCAGCACCCAACCCCACCCATTAGTCATTGCATAAAAAAACAGAGGGGGTTGGTTATTATGGTCCTTGCAGAGCAAATTGTCCACTGCCCAGGGATGTTTGTCCCACTAAGCGGTGTTGTTCCATATATGTAACCATGTCCAGTTATTTAGAAAATATAGGTAAATCCACAATGGAAGTCCATCAGCTTCCTCTACCAGTATTTCCATGCAGATCCAACAGTGGGAAACATTATGCAACTGAGCATAAGTATGTGCCCAGGTTAGGATACTATTGCCTGCCTTTAGCCTGGGCAGTAGGACAAAAAAGACAGTGACACCATTAAAAGATATTTACTCTCAGGTAAGATACAGGCAGTGTAACCATTTTGTGACAACAATGTGGCCAGTAAGGGCCTTGCCCCTGGCCTATGATACCAGACTTGTTACCCAAGATTTTGGGGCCAAAACTACTCTAATGGGGTAATGGAATACAAAGGAAGAAGCCAGATAACAAGGACAAGTGTTCCCTGTAGTATAGGTCCTCTGGCCCTCTCTGGCATGGTCACCTGCACAGAGAGCAGCCAGTGCTCCAAACATGGTTTCAAAATCAATTCTTCCTTGACTCAAACACCCCAAGGTTCTATTAGAACCAGCCAAGATTCATGGGAGGCCTGGGTCGTCCAAGGCCTTGATCATGAGGCTTGCTTTCCTGGTGCAAATGAGTCTGGAACAGGGAGGAGTAGAGACCCATTGTATATTTTTGGCACCAGGTATGGGTCAGCAGAGTTAGGACATATTTTCAAAAAATGGGGTGAACCTTGAACAACTTTGTCTAACTGAGACAGACAAGTACCTCTGGGTTGTTCATTTAATAGCCTGACTGCAATGTGTAGATTAGTCCTCCATTTGCATAGAAAGGGGCCCAGGACCTTTAATTTTTTCTTTAATGAACCATTATACCATTCTATCATACCTGTGGCTTGGGGTAAGTTAGTACATGCAGTTGCCAATCAACATCATTCTGATGAGCCCAAGCCTGCACTTTGTGTCTGGTAAAGTGAATGTCTCAGTTACTGCTAATTACCAGAGGAGTCCCATAGGCAACTCTCAGCTGATCAAGTGCAGCAAAGGTATGTACTTGGGTGCCCGCAGCCATGAGCCAAGCACATCCTAATCCAATTCCTGTATCTACTGCTGTGAAGGCATATTGACAACCATGATCTGTCGACAAGGGCCCAGTATAGTCCACTTGACACTCCTGAAAGTGCTGCCCACCCCTCGGTACAATACCCAGTCCTCACAGGGCGTGGTGCTTGTGGGGGTGCTGTTTTGCACAATCTTGGCATTCTTGCACAGCCTGTTGACATTGTGCCCAGGTCAAGGACATATTCCATTGACAAGCTACCTGTTCCATGGTTCAGGCTCCACCATGTCCCAGCTTGTGATGTAGCCAGGGACCTGGCTTTCCTTGGTGGGGCAGTAACTGACTTTTCCTCACTTGAGCAAGAGCATCAGCAGCACCATTTCCAGGCATCTATAAAGGATTATGTCCTGGAACATGGTAAATGGTGGTCCCTTCCTGGAGACCCTGTTTATACAAGTTTTGCCAAAGTGCCCTCCCCCACAAAGGATGGTGCCCCATCAGTCAATCGTGGGCTGCCCAGTGAAGGAGCCAGAGTGGCAATCCTTTGTACACTGCCCAACTATCCATACAGACATGTATGGGACCTGATTCATTCATCAGCACTAGCCACATAGCCCTCAATTCAGATTGTTGTCTGGATTGTCCAGTCCCTGTCTCATCAGGATTCATCTGTAGAGGGCTGTATTGCCACAGCCGCCCATGTAGACAGTTACCCTTGGCTGGAGTCATCTGTATGCCAGGTATCTGCCAGGATAGGTGCTTGCTCCTCTAAGTAGGGGATACCCATAGACATTTCAGTTTTCATCTGTGAGTATGGCTCTTCTACTTGAAATTCTATAGGTCCTAACAAGGCATGCAATTGATCTGATAAAGGGTTGGATGAGAAGCAGGCCCTCTGTTCCAATTAGGCCCCCTATTTGGTCAAGATAGGGGTTTGGGCTACCCCTATTCATGGCATCCACAACCAAGACTGCAACCAGGCCTCTACCAGATACCTTGATTGGATGTTTACCAGATTAAAACCTGTCATGGTCTCACAGGCCAAAAGGGCAGCATAAATAGCAGCTAGCTGTTTCTCTACAAGGGAATAACAAGCTTCCACCCTTTCCATAATTGAGACCAAAAGCCACTGGGCAATTTACAAGTCCCGTGTTTCTGCCACAAGCCTCATCCAAACCCATTTTAATGGTGTCATCCACTGATATCATTAAATTAAATGGTAGAGTGGTTTCAACCACCTGTAGGTTTGGGCTTGAGCCACTGCCTGCTTGGTGGCTTGAAATGACTATTCTATCTCTGGGGCCCAATTCCAAGTAGCCCCACACTGTCTCATGTGATGTAAGGGGTGAGTAAAAGTGGCTAAATGAGAAATAAACACCCTCCAATAGTCTAACAAAACCAAAAGTGTCTGCAATTGCTTCACTGTTTTGGCCAGGGATATGTCTATATTTTATCTATGTCTGCCTCCAGCATAACCTTACTCTTACCCAACCAGAAAACTCCCAAGAATTTGACAGGCAACCCAGGCCATTGGACCGTTTCTTCACTGATAGCTCACCCCCAGGTTTTGAGGGTTTCTCGTAGACTGGTGGCCATAGTCTTGAGCTCTGCAAGAGAATCAGAAATTAACATGATATCATCAATATATTGGAACAGATGTACCCCTGCTGACTTCTGCCAGGTGGCCAACTCCTGAGCCACCAGTCCGTGGCACAGGGTGTAACTGTGCACATATTCCTAGGGAAGCAGAATGAAAGTCCATTCTTGTTTTCCCATGTGAAGGTGAATTTTTTTTACTCTCTGGCTCTGTATCTATGGAGAAAAATGTGTTTGCCAGATCTACAACATAGTGATAATGTCTCTGTTCATGGATGAGTTTGTCCATAAGATCCATGACATTGGACACTGCTGCATGCAATGGGGGTGTCACATTTTTCAGTTCTGGACAGTCCACAGTCGTTTGCCAGGAGTCGTCAGGGTTTTTCACTGGCCATGTGAGAGAATTATATGGGCTACCCATGGAGCGAATTATGTGGGTTTCTTCAAGCTTGAGAATGGTATGGACAATTTCTTCATGCCCTCCTGGTAGCCGACATTGCTTTGTATACACACCACAGGTAACCTGGGGAAATACCAAGGGGACATGATGGGGTACCCCCGAACAATAGTCTTTACCACTAGGATACACAGGTGAAATTCTCTCATTGTTGTCAAAATTGCCAATCCTTGCAGCACATATACCCCTAGAATATATTCTACAATAGGGGAGACATAGACTTCATAGTCTTGTGGGGTCAAGCCTGGATGGCGGGCCTGGATTTAACCCTTTGTAGTGGGCTTAGCTTTAACCTTCTAGGGACTGACACTCCACCCCCACAAGGCCGCCGCATGGGACTTTGTCCATAATGCATATCCTTGAGCCCACAGCCCACAGCAGCAATATAGGGAACAGCAAAATCCGACCAGACTGCTAGCAATAATTGGTAGGATCATTAGTACCCACCACCAGGTGGATCCTAAAGAATTTTACCAAGGGGTCAGCACATGGGTAACATTTTGACACAAGTGTGGGGCACCCAACCAGCGATACAATTAGCAGCTGAGCGGTATTGTTATATACACAGCGGGACTTTTTTCCATAGTTTTACATGTTCCCCCACCACCCAACCACACCCATTAGTCATTGTATAACCAAACAGAGGGGGTTGATTATTATGGTCCTTGTGGAGCAAGTTGTCCACTGCCTGGCATCGTTGGTCCCATTCAGCGGTGCTGCTCCATGTACGTAACCGCGTCCAGTTGTGTAGGGAAGATGGGTGGATCCGCCACGGAAGGCCTTCAGCTGCCTCCACCGGTATTTCTGTGCAGATCCAGCAGTGGGGAACATTGTGCACCTGAGCAAATGTATGTGCCCAGGACAGGATACTATTGCCTGCCATTAGCCTGGGCGGTAGGACAAAGCAGACAGTGACACCATTAAAGGAAGATCTTTACCCTCAGGTAAAATATAGGCAATGTGTCTATCTTGTGACAACATTGTGGCCGGTAAGGGCCTTGCCCCTGTCCGTGGCATCCGTTACCAAGACCACAACCAGCCCTCTACCGGATTCCTTGATTGGATGGTTACAGGATTAGGACCTGTTATGGCCTCACAGGCCAAAAGGGCAGCATAAATAGCAGCTAGCTGTTTTTCTGTAAGGGAATAGAGGTCTTCCGCCCCTTTTTACAATTGAGACCAGAAACCAATGGGCACTGTACGAGTCCCATGTTTCTGCCACAAGCCCCATCCAAACCCATTGTCATCCACTGACACCGTTAAAAGGAACGGTAAGGTAGCATCAACCACCCATAAGGTTTGGGCTTGAGCCACTTCCAGCTTGGTGGCTGGAAATGACTGCTTTATTTCTGGGGTCCAATCCCAAGTAGCCCCTCGCCATATCAGGTGATGCAAGGGGCGAGTTAAAGTGGCTAAATGAGGAATAAACACCCTCCAATAGCCCAACAAACCCAAATAGGCCTGCAATTGTTTCACTATTGTCACCCGGGGATATGCCTGTATCTTTTCTATGACTGCCTCTGGCATAACCTTAGTCTTACCCGACCAGACGACTCCTAAGAATCAGACAGACAACCCAGGCCCTTGGACCTTGTCTTTGTTGATGGCCCACCCCCAGGTTTCCAGGGCTTCTCAGAGACTGGTGGCCACAGTCTTGAGCTCTGCAAGAGAATCAGAGATTAGAATTATGTCATCAATGTAATTGAACAGATGGACCCCTGCTGGCTTCCGCCAGGTGGCCAAGTCCTGAGCCACCAGTCCGTGGCACAAGGTGGGACCCTGGGGAAGCACCAGGAAAATCCATTGTCGTCCTTTCCACGTGAAGGCGAACTGCTCTTGACTCTCTGGTGCTATATCTATGGAGAAAAAGGCATTTGCCAAATCCACAACATAGTGAGACTGTCCCAGGTCATGTGCGTCTGTCCATAAGATCCATAACATTGGGCACAGCTGCATGCAATGGGGGCGTCACTGTGTTCAGCTCCCGATAGTCCACAGTCATTTGCCAGGAGCCATCAGGCTTTCTCACTGGCCATACGGGAGAATTGTAAGGGCTCTGCGTTAGGCGGATTATCTGGGCTTCTTCAAGCTTGAGGATGGTACGACTAATCTCTTCGTGCCCTCCTGGTAGCCGATATTACTCTGTATGCACAACATGGGTAGCCTGGGGCAATACCAAGGGGGCATGGTGGGGGTGCCCCTGAACAATGGTGTTTACCACTCGTGTATGTAGGCAAAATTCTCCCATCATCATCAAAATCGTCAGTCCTTGCAGCACATCCACCCCTAGAATATATCCTGCGATAGGGGAGATATAAACTTTATAGTCTTGTGGGGGCAATCGCCCTATGCTTAGGGTCACAACTGCTTGTTTGACCCGTATCATCCGTCCTCCATATCCCTCCATGATGGCCGTAGGACCGCTAAAGCGATCCAGATTTCCATAGAGCAACATGCTATCAGCTCCAGTGTCCAAAAGGGCTAGTACCCGTTGCACATTATGGGGGAACCAGTAAATAGCAAGTTTAAAATGTGGCCTCCAGTCCCCCAGGTCCCCCCTCAGCTGGGTACCTTGGCCAGACCCCTAGTCTGGGTAAAAATCAGTCAGTCTCCACTCCTGAATTGGGAGTGTAGCAGCTGGCAGGGGAGTAAACTGCTGCTCAGGTTCCAGCTGCTTCCACAGAGCCAGCAGCACCCCTGAAGACTGATGCTTTATGTTCTCTGCGGCTACTCCCACAGCTAATAGATCAAACCACGTCTGCTTTCAGCTCACTCTCACTGCAGGCTGAACACCACCCTTTTGAGCCCCTTTACTCTTTGGGCATCCTTTGGGTGGGGGCCCCTTGGGGCCCTGTAGCGACCTCACCTGGCCACTTTTTTTTTTTGCTTCACTTCCCCATCCCCCAATCAAGCTAGGGCAGCTGTTACTTCATGCACCCGCCGATCTACATAGGGAGCCAGAAGAGCCGCCATAGTCCCGAAAGTTCCTGGGGGTCCTGATGCTAGGATGAGGTCCTTCATCCTAGTGGTGAAAACCTCCTCATCAGGACAATTGTAGTGTACCCAATATATCATCTGTCACATGCCCATCTCCCATATGATTTGCACTAGGTCCAAGTATGTGGACCAGTTGCTCACAGTCTCAGGCAATTCACCGGCATCTGCCCAAACCGTTCGAGCTGCTGCCATTATCCAATTGATCAGGGAGTGATTCCCTGCCTCATGGTGGGTGTGGGCAATGTTTTGTAGCCTTTGCCTCAAGGAGGTGAGTACCGTAATGGAGGCCATTTGGGACATTTCATCAGGGGACAGCTCTGTTCCTTCTGCCCCTTGTCCCATAATCTCAGTAGCCAGCCCGGTACTGTGTCCCCAGCCCTTTGCCATACCTGCTTCATCAGTTCCCATAATTCAGCGGGCAAGTATGCAGTCATTGTCATATGCTGCCTGGCCTTGGGGGGGCCCCCTGCGGCTGACCCCCCAGCCCCATTTGCTGCTCCAGCTCGACCTTCCATTGCACCAATGGGTGAGCCTGCAATATAGGTATCAGGCTACCTGCCCTGGAGGACTGTACAGACCCCTCCGAGCCCTGCAGCATACATTCAGCAGCCGCCAGGTGCTCTTCCAGTGTTTCCTCCTGGCGCTGCAACTGGCGTACCTATTGAGCTTGCTCCTGCATCTCCCGGCTGGTGTGCCGCAGCACTGCCAGAAACATCCAGGCTACCCGGCCGGCCACCTTCCGGTGTGCCGGGGGAACGTTCGGCTCCATAGATTCTAGGGCCTTCTTGATATCCTCAGGTGTTGGCCTAATCTCATCCCAGTCTTCCGGGTCTGTCCATGTGGCCAGATACGTGGCCACTGGGTGTCATAGGGAGGTGGGAGGCCACATTTCTTCCACCTGGGGACCCTCAGAGGTGCTGGGGGTACTCACCTCATCCTGCTGACTACACCAAATGTCATTGCCAAGGTTTCCAGGCAGAGCAGGTTTCGGCGGTGGTACGCCCAGTTGAAAAAGCACACGCGGAGCCAACATAGGGGACCATAAACACACCAGCAAGCAAGCTACTTTATTGCGCACCTGGGACTATATATACATATTCAAACAAAAGTGGCATCTTGCCGCATCTGCCCAGTAGCAATTGTTTAGGTTTTCATGGTTACATAAGGTGGTACATGAGCAGTAACTGTCAGCCCCAGGAATTCCTCAACCCCAGGCAGGGACTGATTATACCAAGGTCAAGCCTGGGCGGCAGGCCTGGCTTTAACCCTTTGTAGTGGGCTTAGATTTAACCATCTGGGGACTGACACAAAGGTTATAAATTCATGAAAACTTCATGTGCATCACAGAAGAATACCCTACTTAAAAATTATTTCAAAATTAGAGGACAGTTTTTCACAATACACAATGCCTCCAGTTTTCCTAATTATAGCCCCTCAATGGACACTCCTATACCTAATAAAAAGAAGTAGTCAGTCATAGTTTAAAATGGAACATCTTTTCCAGTGATCTCTTCCCTTTAATAAGCATTGAAGAATTTTTTATGAACATCAACAAAACTAAAAGGATATATTTAATTTGTGGAACCAGCAACATTTAGTCATGTAATGTCTTCTCTTCTGGTTATTGGATGCCCCTGACCTTTGACAGAATGTGAAAAGTTCATGAGGGATGAAGAAATCCAAGTTGGAAAGTTTTATTCAAAGAGAGATGTATGGGCATGGCAAATTAATGTAGCAGGGTCCAAGGAAAACAGTTGCCCTGAACTTTGGGTTAACTCTTCTTATACAGGAAAAGTACAGGCAGATTCTTCAATATCAAGATGTGGTCACCTGTAAAACATCACAGGTGGAATCAGGGCCACAGTAAACTTGTAGCTGACCAAACTCAGGTAAGCTTGTTTTTCAAGGTCAGGCTCACTGTTAACAAAGCAATAGCCATATCAGTTCTTTTATTTTGTAGCTGGCCAAGCTCAGCTAAACTTGGTTGCTGCTAGCACCCTCAACTTTATTTTTATTAACTCTTTCTTTGTCTAATCATTATCATCTGCACAAATTCACAGTCCTTTCTTGAGAACATGTGGGACACATAAAAACAATTACTATGCTGAATTTCATTTAACATCTAACTTTATTTCAACTTTCAAACTTAATTAAAACCTGGCAATGTTACTGTGAAGAATCAAATATCAATGAAATAAGTGTATCATCTTTTAGAATTTTCCTAAGAAAAAGCAAAAGAAAAATCAGAATTTACCAAGCAAAGGACTAACAGAACTTTGAGTAGAATAAAAGTGTTGAGTTAAACAGGTGTTTTGAATTACCTCGTTCAATAATTCACAATCCTTTATGTAAGTGGTATCTAACACTTTGGCTTCCCTGGGCCACATTGGAAATAGAATTGTCTTGGGCAACACATAAAATACACTAATACTAACAACAGCTCATAAGCTATAACAAAAACAAATGCTAAAAAAATTGTATTTTAAGTATTTGTGTTGGTCTGCATTCAAAGCCATCCTGGGCTACAGGTTGATTGTGCCCACTTTCCATGATATTTTATTAGTTCTAAAATATTGGAAAAATTTGTTTGTTTGTCTTGACGTAATAGGGACTCATAAATCACAAATGAATGATGAAATTACATCAGGGAAGTTTACTCATTCAGTATCTTTCTTGGTAGCACCAGGTATTTTAAAACCCAAAGAAACCATAGCAACAATTAGGTGCTCTTTCACAGACACAAGGACTCCCAGTTATGTGGTGGAGAAGAATGAGAAATGAAACTGTCTCTAAAATTATCAGCTTATTTAGCAACATGCACTCTTTTTTCACAGGAATGATGAATTACATGAAGGAATTCAAAGGGCAGCAGAATCAGCTAGATGGACATCAGTGTGCCAGGAAGCCTGTCTGGCTGGCTGAGACCCAGTACCCAACAAATGCCCAGGAATGAATGACGCCGATGTTGTGTTACTGCCTTGGGGATTTGCCATCCCTCTTCATGAAGTATTTTTTTAAAGACAATTGGATGCACTTCCTAATATTCAGGTTTCTTTCTAGATCTGTTTATTTACCTTTTCATCTCATGGAAGAATGAAATGTAGACTCCAGTCATTGACACAAAGTATATTAACCATGGCTTAGTTTTGTATTTCCTACTGCAAAGTGATATATAATGCACTAAAATCGAGGTGAAACTATGGTAGTGATAAGAAACAGAATAATATTAATATTTGGTATTCTACATAAACATGTAACACTGATGTGGAACCTCATGAGGTCTATGGAAAAAATATCTAGCAACAAAGTAACATACAGTCCCAAAAACAAGGAGAAAAATTTGGGGAAATTCTAAATTAATTCACATTACATTTAAAAAAATTAATGCCTTTATCTTATCTGATAAGGTATTATCAAATTAACATGGGAAATATATTCATATGTCCATAAGTCAGTAGTGCTCTTTAAAATTTATCATCATAACTCTTACCATAAATTTATTATATCGTATGACGAATGATGCTGCAAAAGGAAATAGCAGTTATGACTTGAAGGGTATTCTGCAGACCACCTAATCTACTCTCCTTATGTATAAACCAAGGTCTAAGTGCATTCACGGAATGGTAAAGCCCCAGGCCTACTTACCTGCTAGTGACTCACTTTTACCCCTGGCCTGTTCAATGGTCTTGACTTGCCAAGGCCACTTGGTCACTACAATAGTCTGTCTTAGAAAATGAATCCTCAGTAGGTCATATCGAGGCAGTAACTTTACCATAGTAAATTGTTGCTCTATACAGGACACACTCAGTGCATACTCAATCCTCTGTTTTGAATGCTCAGATGCCCACCCACATCATTTCCCACACCTACCAGGTTATCAAAGGAATGAGTAATCTATATACTGTGACCCTATTCCCTGGGCATCAGAATTTCCAAGGTTCTACCATAACTGCTTGGTTTAGGGCTAGTCCCAGTTCCAAGCAGGTATAATGAATTTTCTTTCCAGGGTTAAGCTTGGCACCATTGTGCTGGACTCCCCCTACTATGGAATGATGAAACAAATGAGAATGGTAGTCAGCCACTTCCACATTTTGGCCTCAAGGAGGCAGAGGTGCTGACCAGACACAGAAATGAGAAACGGCGATGTGTGGAAAACATCTGTAAACTGGGTTCTCACCATGCCACAAGCCTTGGTCTCCTGACTACACTCTAGTATTCTAAAAGGAAAGCCCCTATTTTGCCAGAATTGGGTATAATATTTAAAAACGTAATAACCCAGGTAAAACTTTTAATCTCATGATCAGCCTTTCTGAGGAAACTGATAATCCTGGCAGTGCACAACAGCATGTAAACAGGTAACAATCACATCTGAAAGTATTTGTAATACTCAAATACAGTCAAGTAAAAAGTTTAATCAAAAAGTTAAAATAAAAATTATTTTTTTCTGAAATTTTGGGCCAAAAATATGGGTACATATTATACATGGCCAAGTACTGTAGAATGAAAAAGATGAAAAAATCAGTGATACTTCCATTCATTTGTTGAATATATGATGTGTGAATATTGCAGATTGGTAAGGAAGCCATGATATGTTCATATGGCCTGAAAGATGAAGGAGGAGTGATGTGGCAAAAGAGGTTGACTGGGGACAGATCAAATTTGGCTACAAGTAAAATTAAAGTTTTGTGGTGTTATTCTAAATGAAATGGGAAGCTGTGGGGAGTTTTACTTTTTATATAAATTATTTTTAGGAAATTAAGTAAATGAAAATGAGACTCTGAATAATTCCCAGGTACCCCATGTATGGTTGGGTAGGCTGTGTATCACACAAATCCAAGGCATGCAACTAACATAGATTATAATACATATGGCACTGTTCAAGACATGCAAAGCACAGCAGCCATTTTTTACAGAAGATGCTATGTGGTTCTCTAATTTGTTTTCTGTGAATGTCTTCCCTCCTCAGTAAAATGATGAACATCTCTTGAGCAGAGTTTATGTTTTATAATTTGTTTTGTTATCTCGAGTTACCTAGCACAGTTCTAAATACACAGCTAGCTCTCATTAAAAAATTGTTGTCTTGGGTATAGAAACAATAATTTATTTTGATTTTACTCTTCTAAGTGCTTTGTATTCTATCACAGTGTGACTCAATTACACTTATCAAATTTAATAGAATATTTTTTATTTCTATAATAAGATATTACATTTACATGACTATTTTTACTGAAGCAAATATAATGACTGATACATTCAATAACCTATTTTTATTTTTCTTCACTGGTCATTTTTTACTTGAATATACATAGTGTTTCTTCCTTGCATATTTTTAGAATAAAAGTTTTTAGGCTTTGATTTATTTTTTTCCAGACTTCATAGTTATATATCAATGGCTACTATCCCTGCATTTGATTCAGAAATCATAAATTTGGTTATCACATAATTATTTATTTTGTTTCCTGAGGAATACTTATTCACTGTAATGACTAGCAAGTCAAATATGATTTTAGATGTTGTAGATTGTTATTATGTTGTAGATATCCTCTACAACTTATAACTTATTTCAACAGTCAGAATAAATCACAGAAGACAAACACACATATGCATGCGCATGTGCGCACACACACACACACACACACACACGTGTAAAAATCTCAGTGAGAATAAAATAATGCTAGGTTATAGACACATAGTTCACAGTGCTTTCTAGTAACCATTTTGATAAGAAATTAAATTTATTTTTATCCAAATACTCTGAAGAAGAAATTTTGCAACACTTTGCTTTAGTAACTACTTTGAACATATATAATGAGGCAAATTCTCTAACATATCAAAACACAATGCAAAAGGGCATAGATTTAAAATGAAGTAAATTTCCATCGATTCTCTTCTCTGTTAGGGTTTTTTCACAGTCAATGAATTCAAAAATTCTTAACAAGTGCACTATTGATTCATATGATCCTATATGAAAATGTTTTCCACACTGTCTTATATACATAATACTTACTAATTTAAACAGTTTATTAGGAGATAAAAGTGAGAAAACAAGATAAAACTTTTCTAGGTTTGCAAAAATTATGTCAAAGTCAATAATAAAATACACTGGTGTCTTATACTACCAAAATAAAAATCCTATTTTGTTGAATAAAAAAAGCTGGATTAGAGAGAAGACAAGACGGTGACTGGAGAGGAGGTTCCTAAAGCCTCTCTCGGAAAACACAATTGAACGGCCATCCAGGAGCCAAGAAAGAGGACCCTGAGTGACAAACTGGCAGTGGAGAAATCCACAAATCGCAAGTAAACACCTGAAGGCTGGCGAGAAGGGGGCGAGTCAGGGAGAGGGAAGGGAGCAGAGACGGACCACATGGGATCGGGACGCGATCCCTGCTGACTATTCAGAGCTGCGCAGTTTGGGGGAGGGGAGAGAGACTGGGGAGCTGGGGACGGAAGGAGTTTGGGAGCCAGCCTCTGGAACTTTTGAGTGGCAAAAGGGCTGAGCAAGGACTCTGAACTGCAAAGATAACACCCCAACTCTAAGTCCCCTGGAGACCTACACAGGGCTGCAGTTACTGTTCCCAGCCTGCTGTAAAGGCGACCATGCTGTCTCAGGCCAGGCCCACAGCTTTGGACTTATGGAGCGGCACTTCCTCGTGCACCCCAGAGTTCTGAAAGCAGTGTGAGGCTTTAGACAGCCAGGTACTGAATCAGGGCTGGGAAGAAAGATTGATTTGATTTGCTAGCATTCACCCCAGCTAGCAAAAACAGCTTCCCCAGCAAAAGCCTTTTGTTGGCCTCTCCCCAGGATATATGCACATAGCCTCCAAACGCAGTAGGAGATCAGAAACAAGAAACAAACAGCCCCCTCTCCCCCAAAACTTGCCCCCCAGCGCTACCTAGTGTCTGCCCTACAGCAAGACACCACAAAAGCAATAATCTGGGCACTGAACATAAAGACCTCATGTCAAAGAGGAAGAACCCAGCTGACAGGATGAATTCCTTAAAAACTAAAACTCCTCAGAAAGAACATGAAATTCACCTAGAAGATAGCCTGTTACAACTGGAAGGGACTCACTTAAGTGACGGAGA
>PVJL010014837.1:0-26499 GCA_004026885.1 Lyroderma lyra
ATGCGGCAAGCTCACCATAGAACATAACCAGGCTCAATGATCCTCCTCACATTCTCAAACTATCCAGCTCAGAAAACACTGGAAAAACACGCCAAGGACAACTATACAGAACCTTCGAAGACCACCAACCTGACCATCACACACAGCTGAAGCAGACCACAAAAGTGAACAAACAGGTCCTGCGATGTAGAGCTGCGATGTCACTGAAAAATAGAATGCAGACAAACATGAGACCACTGGAAAGACCCGATCAGACGAGAAACCTGACCAAGGCAATCCCAAGGCACATTTTCAATGTTACTGGGAACAGAGACACCCTGTAAAATGCCAACATGCTTAGCAAAGAGATCCTTAAATGATCCCAACCTGACAAGATTTGTGACCTTCCAACAACATTAAAATTTTACTAGAACATAGATCGCATGCAGAAAGAAAAAAATATATATATATATATGTATGTATGTATATATATGTGTGTATATATATACATATATATACACATATGTATGTATGTATACATATATATATATTTATACATATGTATGTTTGTGTATATATATATATGTATATGTATATATGACAGGCAAGTTTTCACCTGAAATCTGACTTGGAAAATGACTCCTAGCAGACCCTAAACCAGAACAGCTCAAAGTCCTTAAGCAGACAACCAATCTGACTGGCAAAAACAATCTATGCAGATGTCCTGACTCAGGAGGATAGAGACACCCACAAAACCCCCATGCTGAATAGCAGAGATCCCCTCCAGTCCACCAAACTGACTAATACAGAGAACTTCAGCAGATTGAAAATGTCACTAGCATTGTGACCCGTATCTATCTTCAACCTGAACAGTAAAGAGACCTCAATGCGGACTACCAAGGTGACAAGAACGGGGAATTGAAGCCCTCCTAATACCATCAGAGGAAACCCAGTAATTCTGTAACTGGCCAGAAAGTACCATTGGAATTTTCCAAATGTCTAGGAACAGAGACCCCTGGAACAACTTCACTCTGCTTAGCAGAGTGACACTCAAATGATCCCAACATGAATATAACAGAGATGACGCACGGACTTTGAACGTCGCCAATACAAAACATCAGCCAGACACTCAACATGACAAGCACAGAAATTCCTTCAGAACAAACACCTGACAAACAAAGTCACTTCAAAAGACATTCAACCCGACTAGCAGTGTCTCCCAGTCGATTAAGTTATACAGCAGAGAGACTCAGTATATCTCTCAACAGAACAGCACTGGTACCCTCAAAAAACCCCAACATTACCAGGAACAATGATATCCAGAACATAGACATCCTAACCAACACAGAAAACACTGGTAGTACCATCAAATTACCAGAGACTCCTGGTTGTCCCACAGTATAACCGTAACAGAGAAATCAAGCAGAATCCAAAAGTGACAATCACAGCGAACCCCAAGAGACCTATAACCTAACCAGAACAAAGGCCTTCTTGCAGACAATCAGAGTGACCAGAAGAAGGACCCTATGCCCATCTGAGCCCAGCATAAAGACTATTGCAATCCTTCAAACAAATCCCATGAAGATTCTAAGCAGCCCTCACAGATACCGCAAGCAAACACTGAACTTAACTAGCCTCACATATAGACAGCTTATCCACCTCTTTTTATTTAATTTTTGTTTTTGGTATGTGGGCAGCTCCCTGGCTGGGTATCAAACCCAGACCACGACGTTGCCAGCGCCAGCCCTGAAGCCTTTAGCCACTATACCAGCATTGAACTCCCCACATCCACATTTAAACCAGCAAAGAGAAACGTAAAAGAACACTCTAGTGAACACGATAAAGAACTCTGGATTCCACCCTGTCTGACTATCACAGAGAGACACTCCAGACCCCAAACTTCACCAGAAGTTAGATTGCACTGTAGATCTCCAATCGGACTGGTGCCATGAACCCAGGGAAACGTGAGACCAGAAGAATGACCACAGCACATCACAAACCTGATATGGACAAACCAAGGCAGATTTGAAATGTTACTGAGAACAAAATCATCATGTAAAATTCCAACGAGGCCATCACATGTATTCTAATGTCCCCAACGTGACCACATATGAGATACTCCAAAGACATTAAACGTGACCAGCACAGGAACCCCACTCAGAAAAACAACATAACAAGAAAATGGTTTCCTGCAGATCTAAATGCTGACCTGGAAACATACTCCAAGCTGACACCTACCCTGACCAGCAGAGAGTCCCGAAACAGACAGTCAATCTCACCAGCAAAGGAACTCTTTGCAGGCCGCCAAACAGATGACCCTAATGACCCTCACAGGTTGCATATCTGTATTTAAAGTCAGCTGATTCTTTAAGAACGTTAAGTATTATCTTAAACAGCACTTTTTAAAAAGCTGAAAATCCCTTTTTTTAATTCATTTTTATTTTTAGACTTATGGGGTGATATCTGTTAGCAAGGATTACATAGGTTTCAGGCATACAGTTTTACAGTACATTGTCAACTTGATGTATAATAAGTTCATCACATAATGTGACTTCTCTTTCCATCACCTTATATTTAGCTTCCCCCCTCCTCTCCCACCCCCTCCCCTTTCTCCCCTCCCTAACTCCCTCATCCCCAAATAAACGTCCCTTTTGATATAGTTTTCTCACTGCTTAAATAATAGAAGTATGTATGTGATTATGGGGTGTTCAATCAATTTTGAAAAACAATTGGTATTTTACCTTAGATTAAACATTTGAAACATAGGCCAAAAAATATAGATTGGCTTTCTTGTCAGTATAAGTAATCTGTTGCAGTATTTTATGTTTTAATTACTAATAATTCATTTTTATATACCTTCTTTAATATGTCCAAATTTAGGTATAAATTAAAAATCCAACATCGGTTTTACCAGAAACAATACAATTAACCTATAGCCATTAAGAGTTGACATTCAGAATCTGTAGTTATAAATAATTTAGATAGCATTTGAATTTAAGTTTCCAAACATTGTAGCATTCCATAAATGGACATGTTTATGGGTTTATAAAATTTTTTAGAAAGCTTTTACCTCAACAATTTTACTGTAGAAAATACATAGTAAAACAATTATTAACTTTGGCAGCTATTGTGGCTTGAAAGTTTGGATTGTTTAAAAACTGAAACAAAAAATAGAACCTCTTAGTTCTAAGAAGATTTGTTTTTATAATGCAAGAAGGAACTGAAAATATAATTACAATTAATGTTTATTTTCAACTTTAATTATTTGCTCAAACTATTTCCCTTCACATCACAAAAGAAATGGGAACACACAAACACTTTACTTTTAAAGGACTTTTTTTTTAAAATTGTGATCACTGTGAAACTTACCTCTTAGAGTGAAGTAACAGGACAATAGGTATCACTGGTTTCTAAACTGGAGCAAACACACTCACTACTCTCTCTGATTGCGGGTCCATTTTTTACCTATTTGAAACTACACAGATTATCAGATCTTCAAAAGAGATCTCAAGTTCAAGTTAGATCACCAAGATTATTTTATAGGACTCACTTCAAATATGAGAACAGGCTAAGTTTTCATGCTCCCCTATATTACATATTGAGATATCAAGATGTTGCTGTCTTGGCACTTCTCAGCTGCAGATGTAGCAGTTTACTCCACACCTGGAAAAATGGTATTTCTGATGAAGAAATATTTAAAATTGACACCTGTTATTAAAACATTTGGTATACTGTTTTGAGAAAAGCTAGAAACCAGTGATAGACTGAATATTTAATTTTGTTAAAAGAGACTGGGTAAAGAGTTAAAGGCATATAAGCTAAGTAAGTTGGCTTAAATTTATTTGAATTAAAACTTTCTAGGTAAGGATTTTCTGTCCCTTTTTTTCAAAATTGTCATCTGGACATCAAATTGTAGGCAGCATTTGAGCCAGAAGTCAGGTCTATTGAGACAAAATGGGTTTAGCAATGTTGTCTACGTACTTGGAATCTGACATTCAGGGTCTTGCAAGGGTGGTGCCCAGAATTTGGTGAACAAGGACACTATTCAGGGTGTGGTTTCTGGCTGGCTAATGGGAAGAAGAAAAGCAACATTGCCATCAAGGCAGAGGAACCATAAACAGGATAAAAAATGGGGGTGGGCAACATTGTTTTGCAATTGAGAAGTTGCACTCCCTGTTGTTTGTGGGATATAAAATAAACCTGCTGCAGACCTGAAGATTTTCTGGGTCTCCATCAGAGCACAAGGAAATACCTGGTCCCACTTTTGCTGTCTGTTATGTCTCTGTGTGTGTGTCTATGAGTTTAATTTCCCATGGTCTCCCCTCCAGTTCCATTCTCCCTGAGCTGGTCTTGGGGTAAATGGCGCCCAAACAAGGACTGGAGTACGGAGAAACTCTAAATGTCAGGTGAGGAAAGACTCCTGGAAGGCATACACTATTAAAAGAGTGTTAAAAGCCATCAGCTTTTGACAACTAAGGTAGGTGGGAGTGCATTATGCTAGATGGGTGTAAAACATGGGACATTTTCTGCACAGCAAAAGAAACCATCAACAAGGCAAAGAGACAGCCAACTGAATGGGAGAAAATATTTGCCAATAACGCATCAGATAAGGGTCTAATATCTAAAATATATAAAGAACTAATAAGACTTAACAACAAAAATACAAACAACCCAATTGAAAAGTGGACAGAAGAACTAAACAGACACTTCTCCCATGAAGAAATACAAATGGCCAGCAGACATATGAAAAAATGCTCATCCTCATTAGCTATCAGGGAAATGCAAATCAAAACCACAAAGAGATACCACCTCACACTTGTTAGAATGGTTGTTATCAACAAGACAAGGAATAACAAGTGCTAGAGAGGATGTGGAGTAAAAGGAACTCTGGTACACTGCTGGTGGGAGTGCAAACTGGTACAACCACTGTGGAAGGCAGTGTGGAGGTTCCTCAGAAAACTGGGAATGGAGTTACCATTTGACCCAGCAATCCCCCTACTGGGGATCTACCCAAAGAACTTGAAAACCTTTGTCCGCAAAGACTTATGTACCCCAATGTTCATTGCAGCGCTGTTCACAGTGGCCAAAACATGGAAACAACCAAAGGTCCCTGCGACAGATGACTGGATAAAGAAGCTGTGGTACATATACACAATGGAATATTACTCAGCTGTAAGAAAAGAAGAAATATTGCCATTTGCGACAAAATGGATGGACCTGGAGATCATCATACTAAGTGAAATAAGCCAGACAGAAAAATCAAAGAACTGCATGATTTCACTCATATGTGGAATATAAAACTGAAAGCAAAGTAAAAAAGAAATGAACAAATAATCCATGGACACAATCAATAGTTTAATGTTTATTTGGGGCGAGTGGGTTAGGGAGGGGAGAAAGGGTAGGGGGTGGGAGAGGAGGGGGGGGAAGCTAAATATAAGGTGATGGAAAGAGAAGTCACATTAGGTGGTGAACTTATTATACATCAAGTTGACAATGCACTGTAGCACTGTATGCCTGAAACCTATGTAATCCTTGCTAACAGATAGCACCCCAATAAGAAATGGGACATTCAGGATCCAAGGAGAGGGATATCTATTTAGATAAGTTAAAATTTATGTTACAAGGGAATTCTCTAGTGGTGTAGTGGCTAAGGTTTCAGCTCTGTCAACGCTGTGGCCTGGGTTCAATTCCCAGTCGGGGAACTACCCACATTAAAAAATATAAAAAGTTTGTTGCAAGCGAAAAGTAGTAATGTTGGAAGGCATCAGCTTTTAGAATTTTTGGATTTTGTTCAAATAATTTGTCTTTGGTTTCCAGATGAGGGAATCATTAACATTCAGATATGGAAAAAAGTGGGGAAATGGCTGCATGAACCATATGTGGCTGATGGACATGAAAAAACTCTTATACATGTCTTTGCTTTATGGATGTTAATACAGGAGTGTCTGAACAATTGGTTCACATGTTCTCATTTACCTGAGGATCACGGAACCCACATAACGTGATCTACTACTCTAACAAAAAATAGTGCAGGGTTATGAAAAGTTAAAAACACTTAGAGGCAAAATATTGTGGAAAGATCTGGCTACCAGTCATTGGCGGGAACTACATCCAGTACTAATGTGGGGAAGAGGGTTTGTATGTGTTTTTCCAGAAGGAGATTTATAACCTACCTGGTTACCGAAGAGATTGGTTAAGCATAGACCCCAAAAACCTTATCCCACCTTTGAGGGGAATGCATCTGACACAGTTGTGACTCCCAGATATCCTTTGCCCCAGTGTAAATTAATCACTTAAAGAAAAACTTGTAACCTGTGTCTGCTGATTGTATTTCTAAAATTTCCCATCTCCAGCCTCAAGAATCATTCTAAAGTTTGTGATATGTGATGATTTTACTTAATTGGGTTTTCTAGACTTTAGCTTATTATCCTAATGGAAGTAAATCTATGCTTCTTAACTATATCATCCCTAGGTCATTCTTGGACAGGTGGTGACACCTGGGTGATGCAGACTCTGTCCTGTAGTGATAGCTCTGAGGCCTGCTTTTCAGACTAATGACTTTGAATCTATTAACCAGGTCTGGTTCTCTTTATCTAGGGACCATTGTAATGTAGGTGTCACCTGGCAAGGCTTCCGGCCCACCTAGACCAAAAAATTCAACATGGAAGATCTCGAGACACCTTTTCCCTTGTAGATCAGACAGGGTGAGAGCTCCATGGATCCCCAGTAGGTAGGGGCAATGACCATCCTCAGCAGTAAGCAGATATGTATGATGAGAACTTCAGCCCCTCAGTTTCCTATGGAGATTTGTGGGGATCATGGCTCTCAAGAGAATGTGAGGAAGGCACATAGAATAGGGGTATCTCAAGACCCCTCCAATGAGACTCTCCCTGCTGGAGTAGTCACAGCATTGATACCACCCCCTCTTTTTATTTATTTATTTATTTTATTCATTTTTATTGTTAGACTTATTGGGGTGACATCTGTTAGCAAGGATTACGTAGGTTTCAGGCATATAATTCTACAGTGCATTGTCATCTTGATGTGTAATAAGTTCACCACCTAATGTGATTTCTCTTTCTATCACCTTATATTTAGCTTCCCCTATCTCCTCTCTCATCCCCTCCCTTTTCTCTCCTCCCTAACCCCTCGTCCCCAAATAAACATTAAACTATTGATGGTGTCCATGGGTTATTTGTTTCTTCATTTCTTTTTTCTTTGCTTTCAGTTTTATATTCCGCATATGAGTGAAGTCATACAGTTCTTTGTTTTTTCTGTCTGGCTTATTTCACTAAGCATGATGATCTCCAGGTCCATCCATTTTATTGCAAATGACAGTATTTCATCTTTCCTTACAGCTGATTAATATTCCATTGTGTATATGTACCACAGCTTCTTTATCCAGTCATCTGTCACAGGACACTTTGGTTGTTTCCATGTTTTGGCCACTGTGAACAGTGCTGCAATGAACGTTGGGGTACATAAGTCTTTGCAGACAAGGTTTTCAAGTCTTTTGGGTAGATCCCCAGAAAGAGGATTGCTGGGTCAAATGGTAGCTTTATTCCCAGTTTTCTGAGGAACCTCCACACTGCCTTCTACAGTGGTTGTACCAGTTTGCACTCCCACCAGCAGTGTGCCAGAGTTCCTTTTTCTCCACATCCTCTCCAGCACTTGTTATTCCTTGTCTTGTTGGTAATAGCCATTCTCACAGGTGTGAGGTGGTGTCTCTTTGTGGTTATGGTTTGCATTTCCCTGATAGATAATGAGGATGAGCATTAAAAAACAAAAATGTGGGATATGTGGACAGCATGTAAGGCAGAGGTCAGGACTGTTGAGAGAAAATGGGTTTAGCAAGGCTGCCTATGTACTTGGAATCTGAGATTTGGGCATCTTGCGAGGCTGCCTGGAACTTGGTGAACAAGAACACTACTCAGAATATGGTTTCTGGCTGGCTAAGGGTAAGGAGGAAAGCAACATTGGCTGCAAGGCAGAGGAATTGTAAACAAACTTAAAGGTTGGGTGTGGGAAACATTGTTTTGCAATTAAGAAGTTACACCCCCTGTTATTTTTGGGATATAAAATAAACCTTCTGCAGACCTGAAGTGCCTCTGTGTCTCCATAAGAGTACAGGGAACCACCTGGTCCCAGTTTTGTTATCTGTCATGTCTTTATGTGTTTGTGTGTTTTTCTTAATTCCCTGTCACCTCCCCTCCAGTTCTGTTCTCTCTGTGCTAGTTGTGGGGCATCAGATGACGTCTACTTTTAAGTGACAAAGTCAAAATGTTTAAAAATCACATGAAAATGAGATAATAGCAAAGCTAGTAATAGGAAAATGTCATAAAAGACAGGATATTTATTATATTATTTCTTTGTTGGCCTATCTTAATGAACCTCTAGGAATACTTATTAAATGAATTCAATATAGTATAGTTAAGTGTATGAATTTGTCATATTCACACTCCAAGAGTCCTAAAATGTGAAATGCCAGGTATATAAAAGCTAGACAAATGGGGAACACATTTAACTTTAAGGTTGCATTGACAATGGTGTATCAGATTTCAAAAGGCCACATGTAAGATGTCTCTTGACTGTGGAAGCCAAGACAATTACTTTGCCCAGTTTATTTTTCACACCTCAGTTTCACCGGTTTTCTTGGTCCATTGGCTGGGATGATTGAGTGCAATCAGAAAAGTATATGAGTCTGGGTTTGTAAACAATGTTTCCTCTGAACCAACCCCCATATCTAGCAGGGCAGTGACACTCAAGAGTGAAAAATTCATATAGCTGTTAGGCGTGTATGGCATGCCTGGACTATACCTGCTAGCAGAGTTTTTCAGAAACTGGCCATTGCTTTCAGACAGTCAATTCCCATTGATTTTCTGAAAGACTTGGATACACAGAAAGGACCATTTGCCTTCATCTGCCGAGCAGCCTCCTCAGTTGTTTAGTCTGAGGACTGGCTGGCCTGTACAGACTAGCCACATCACCCTGGAGCTTGTGGAAGGCAGTGAGCATTCCATGATACCAGTCAAAGGCAGGTGCTTAAAGGTAGGAAGCAGACTGGACTCCCCCAGGGCTGGTGGCATAGGCAGGTTCAATGGAGCAGCAGACCCAAGGTATCTTTTTCTACAGTGCGCTAGCAGCATTAGAAAGCCTTTACCTAATTCTTTCAGACAGTGGGAGAGATGGGGACCTGATCCTAAATCATGGAGACCCTACAGAATGTAGTTGAGCCCTAAAACCCACCTCACAAAATCAACAAGGTGCTCTGGCCTCACCCTGTTCTTCAAGTCCCTAGCTAATCCAGTTCCCCAGCCCTGCTTCACCCCTCAATCATATCACAGGCCCTCATTTTTCGGTGTCCCATCACCTCTCCAAAGCCATGAGTCCTTGGAATTCTGCCTCAAAACTCTCCTTAGGGAGTTCTCTGGTGGTGTAGTGGCTAGGCTTTGGTGCTCTCAATGCAGTGGCCTGGGTTCAATTCCCACTAAAAAACAAACACAAAAAACAAACCAATAAAAAAAACACCTCTCCTTACCTCAGCCTCCTACCCAATCTCCACTCCTTTGTGAGTGTGCATCTGATAGAAGTGAAAAATGGGAACTGGAGAAAAGAGTCTCTAAATTTCTGAAATTCACCCTGAGAATAGTAGAAGAAATCAGTCATTTTGGTGGGCCTTTGGAGATGAGGCCACAAATTCGAAGCTATGAGATTGGTGTAAGAGGAGCTTGAAATATTTATTTTGATTCTTATCACAACCAGACAAGTGACAGTTGAAAAGCAAAAGTATTGCCTGAAAGTCATTTTATGTGAATGGGAATCTACCCTAATCATACCCATTATACCCAGGTGTCTTTGCATGAAGCCCTGCCTTTTATCACCTTCAAATTCTCTACACCAACAAAATTCAGAGCGGTAGTTGACACATTATTACTCATTGTAAATTTGTATCAGAGCAATGATATGCTTGAATATTATCCAAGAGATTCAAAGTAAAGACCTCATTCTGAGAGAATTTTTATGGTTTTCTCATTTTACCCCTCATTCCTAACACATGCAGACTCTATATGTAGAGAACGTGGGCTGGGTATACGTGTAATTATTTTCATATCTATTAACATAAAGTGAGAATATAATAATGGTCTTCTTTACTCACCCTTCTCTTTGATTCCACCACCACCTGAACTTAAAGGTAATATTTTATCATTACTGCATTATGAGGAACCTTCAATTTATAAAATTTGGTCTTTAGAACTCATTTAAATTAATGTGAAATTCAAAAAAATAAGAACATATCAATAGGGCAAGACTGTTTATACATAATGGTTACACCGTAGTTTTGTTTTCTGTGTGTGTGAATGTGAAAAATTACTACTGCACTGAGAAGGTAATTTTTTCTCACTTGAAGGAATTTTGTTGTTTAATTCTTGTATAATTTACTTGGAGTCAAAAGACATATTTAGAATGAAGAAAGTATATTTTGTAATAATTTTTAAAACCTTTTCATTTTGAGTTAATCATACATTTATATAAGTTGTAAGAAATACTGCAAGATCCCCTGTACCTCAAACCTTTAGCATAATTTCACAACTACGGTGTTGGCATTGCAAAAACCTATTGATTTAATTCATGTTTCTTTAGTTTTATTATATTTATGTGTGTGGATGCATGGACATGTGCATGCATGTGTGTGCTACACAGTTTTATTCTGTGGACATGCATCACCACCAAAATCAAGATATTGAACCTTTCATTACCACAGAGACAGCTTGTGTTTTTGTTTTATAGCCATACCCTAATTTCTCTAGTCTCTATTTCAAAACTTCTGTCCTTTAAATGTTAATCATCTTTTGTTCAGCAATTGTTCCATGTGGGTTATTTTCTTTTTCTTCATGTGTGTACCTGCTTGTATGCTTGCATGCATAGTCCTCAAAGTACCCAGAGCAGTGTCAGACAACCAGTATTTCATGTATACTAACTGATAAAAGTTTATTAAAGCATATTTTATTTTTAAAAGGCCCTTAATTTTTAGATTATTTATTCCTTGAACTCCTATTCAATGGTATTCAAGAATGGACACTTGCTTTACAAATATTTAGTTTTTGGACACTATACATGTTTTCTTTTAAATAAATGTTTTCTTTCAAAACATTTTTAAAAGAAAAATGATTGACATTTACTTTGATCCTGAAATATGGCAGTACAGAACACTTCAGATACAGAATATCATATTTTAATATAATAGTTGTTTGTTATTGTTTCCCATAAATGAACAGTGTAGAATATATTTAGAATTTAATCAACCCAAACTTTAAGTTATCATGAAAGTATAAGTGCCATAGTTATCATATTTTAAATAGCAACCTACTTCACTTATGGTGTTGCTTATGAAGGGATAAAATACAAAAGGAATGTAACTTAATGTTTTGAAAAGATCTGCCCTTGACTAATTTCTTGATTGAAAACTAAGTTTGTTGTCTTCCTGAGAAATTTATTTTAACATACTTCTTGTTACCTAGATTCAGCTTAATGACTTTTTTAGTTAAATAGATGAATACAATGAATATTCTAATATATTCATTCTTTTAAATTAAAATATCACCCAAAACCTTTGTAATAAAAACTTATCTTAATATCTAATTAGCTATTAAAATGCTTTTTCTTATCTGAAATAATCACCATTAATGTTAAAAAGCTTTTGAATGAACTACCATATGTGTACATGAGTTATATTTGTAATCAAACTTTTCTTTTTCAACCAAGTAATTTTTTTGGTAGTATAAGACACAAGTGTATTTTATTATTGACTTTGACATAATCGTTTCATACCTAGAAAGGTTTTGTTTTGTTTTCTCGCTTTTATCTCTTAATAAACTATTTAAATTAATATGTATTATGTATGAAAGACAATGTGAAAAACATTTTCATATAGGATCATGTGAATCAGTAGAGCATGTGTTAAAAATTTTTTAATTCATTCACTGTGAAGAAAACCTTAATGGACAAAAAAATCAATGGAGATTTACTTCATTTTAAATCTGTGTTCTTTTGCACTGCCTTTTGATGTGCTAGAGAATTTGCCTCTTTAAATATGTCTAAAGTAATAACTAAAGCCAAGTGTTTCAATATATCTTCTTCAGAGTATTTGGATAAACATAAATTTAATTTCTAATCAATATTGTTACTAGAAAGCATTGTGAACAATTTGTCTATAACTTAGCATTATTTTATTCTCACTGAGATTTTACGTGTGTGTGTGTGTGTGTGTGTGTGTGTGTGTGTGTGTGTGTGTGTGTATTATTCATTATGACTGTTGAAATAAGTTATAAGTTGTAGGGGATATAACATCTAAAATCATAATTGACTTGCTAGTCATAACAGTGAACAAGTATTTTCCAGAAAATAAATAATAATATGATAGCAAAATTTATTGTTTCTTAATCAAATGCAGGGGTAGTGGTTATTGGTATATAAATATAAAGTCTGGAAAAAACAAAATCCAGGCTTGAAAATTTTTATTCTAAAAGTGTTCAAGGAAGGAACACTACATATATTCAAGTAAACAGTGAAGAGTGAAGAAAAATGAGAACATGTTATAAAACCAGTCATTAGACTTGCTTCAGTAAAAGTAGTCATGTAGATGAAATATCTTATTATAGAAATAGAAATGATATATTAAAGTTAATATGTGTAATTGAGTCACTCTATGATAGAATATGAAGTACTTAGAGTACTAAAATCAAAATGAATGGTGGTTTCCAGACCCAAGACAACGAGATTTTTAATGAGAGCTAGATGTATCCATAATTGTGGTAGGTAACTTGAGATATAAAAAAGAATTATAAAACATAAACTCAGCTCAAGAGATATTCATTATTTTACTGAGGAGATAAGACATTCACAGAAAACCAAGTAGAGAACCACATAGCATTTTCTGTCAAAAATCTCTGTTGTGTTTTGCATGTCTTGAACAGTGCTGTATGTATTATAATATATGTGAGTTGCACGCCCTGGATTTGTGCAATACACAGCCTACCAAGCCATACATGGGGGACGTGGGGATTATTCAGAGTCTTCATTTTCATTCACTTAATTTCCTGAGAATAAATTGTATAAACAAGAAAACTCCCCATGGTTTCCCATTTTATTTACAATAACATCACAAAACCTCTATTTTACTTATAGCCAAATTTGATCTGGCTCCAATCATCCTCTTATGCCACATCACACCTCCTTTATTTTTTAGGCCATATGAACTTATTGTGTCTTCCTTACCACTCTACAATAATCACACATCATATATTCAACCCAGGAATATGGAAGTATCTCTGATTTGTCCATTTTTTTCATGCTACTATACTTAGAATTGTATAATGTGCTCCAATGTTTTTGGCCCAAAATTTCAGAAAAAAACTCTTTCATTTTCATTTTTTTAATTCAACCTTTTATTTGTTTATTTTTAGGTACTTGTTTTTTGTATCAAAGTAAATTTTTGCATTAATTTTAAACATATTATGGTACACGAAATTTAATGTAACAAATAATTATAAAACACAAGAACAGACAGGAGGTACAAAAATTTTTATGTAAACATTTTTATGTATAAAAATTTGTATAAAAATCCTGTTATCATATTCTAGGGTGTTATTTTGCACATGCATATTGTAACTGGTTTCTAGAGTTACACTTTAACTTACAAGCATAAACAAAATGATTAAATCATTTATATGGTTACTGATTTAGTGCTATATTTTCATAATGCATATCTTTACTTTTAGCTGACAGATTTGGGTAAAGAATATGTGCATTATACTGAGCAAATTACAGTAATCAGTTTGTCTTTTAAATATCTCCTTAGACCTTTCACATTTTTCTTTTCCTGTTGCCATTGCTATTCTCCAGAGTATCTTTATATATAGTGTAGGTTTATACAAAAACTTCGTAAAGGGTCTTCCTGCCTCCCACAGTGTTTCTTTTCTTTCTTTCTTTTTTTGTTTTTTGAAAATCCCAGATTTTATTAGTGGTAGTACGTTCTTGTCCTGGCAGGGATAGAGTTACAAAGTGTTGAGATAAAACCTATCAACCAAGAGCTCTAAGGGTGGATGTAGTATTTATACAGAAAGTCACATCCTTTTTTCTCAGTATGATTAGAGCAATCCTTATTTACAAAGTGAAATTTTGATTCTGTCACTGCACTGAAATTAATGTTTAGATGCAATTTAAAATACTTAGAGTAGTCTATTGAACCCTTCAGGGCTTTTGTTTCTGTTAATTACTTAGCATTTCCTCTCCAATCTCTTTCCCCTCTTGTACATTGTAGTCATGTTGTCATCTCAATTTTGTCTATATATCAAATTGCTTTTGCCCTTGAACTTCATTTCTATATTCCTCTGGTTGGATTATCCTCCCTTCATTAACCTTTCTGGAAACTTTCTTCAATTTTTCAGTAGGCAATTATTCAAAGAGCCTTCTGATCTCAACTTAGATGTCACTCCTTCTCAGTTTCCTTTCCCATGTCTTTCAAAGTCTGGAAGAAATGTTCTACTGTATGTTTGCAGAGCACACTCCACTTCACTTTTAGTTTTACATCATCATGTGTTGCACTTGTTTATCTCTCACAACCACTTTAAAGGTTAATTGAGGTAAAAAACAATTGTGTTTTCAACATCTTCTATATCTTAATAGGTATTTCTTAAATTAATGGTGAGTGAATTATCCATTTCATAGTAATTCTGAAATATTTGGTAGAAAAGTTTCAATCTATGGGGCCATAAAATCTTAAATATTTCTTCATCAGAGTGGGAGGTATTGATTAATTAATGTACATGACTCATTAAATAATGAGCTATACATATTAATAATAAAGTGTTGATGAAAAATATATGGCTGTGTCCAAAGTTTGTGGAAACATGTTTTGATTTTTGGCCCTTTAGAGTAGCAGCTATCTGCATCTTACCAGAGAACTTTTTGCATCACTCTACACCTCCAGGGCAACTAAAAGTGTGCTGCAAGAGAGCTAGCCAAAGATGGAAAAGGAAGAAAATTTAAAAAATACTACAAAACTTATTTTTTTGGTTTGGGATTTTGTTCTTTTGCTCTTTTTAAGTCATCTTTTTCTTTTAACTTTAAAGTACTGGACTTTTTGTTTTCTTTTTTAAAATCTTTTTTCATGATTTACTTCATTTGTATTTCATGACTTTAATTTTATTTTTTTAAATTTTGTATTTTTTTGAATTTTCTATATATATTGTAATTTTATATTTTTATTTTTATGTTCTATTTTATTTTCTAATCCTTCCATTTAATTTATTTATTATTTTCTTAATTTTATTACTGTTATTAATATTATCTCCCTTCTTTTCTCTTCATGTTTGCACAGGCACCCTGAAGTATTACCCTGCCCACATAGAGGAACTCTGGGTGGCCAGCCAATCATTCCTGCCCTACTACTTAAGGAAGAATTTCTATGGGATTTTTTCAGGAGTGGCTTTCAGAGATTGCCTGAGAAACTTCTAGTGCTTCTTTGCCATGGTCCTCCACCATGTTAGCTAGCAGTGTGCTAGGAGTGCCAAACTCTGAGGCTCTTAGAAAATTTTTATTGTTGTTTGTTTTTTTATATATTTGTATGATTGAGTCTACGTGTGTCTGTTTCTAGACTTTTTCATCTCCCACTGAACACAGTCCCCCTAGTAATTTCAATGTCAACACAAAGTCACTCTAGGTGGATGAATGATCAGCCTCACCTAACTAATGGTAGAAGAATTTCTTGTGAAGTTTAGCAAAAATGGCTGTGTGCAGTGGTCCAGGAAGCATTCAATGTTACTCTACCATTACCCTTGAACACTTAACAGTGTACTGTGAGGGACATACTACTCAGCTACTACTGAAGAACACACATAACACACTTATAGGACATTCATAGATTAAACGCACAGAAGATCAAAGAGATTGCACCATTGAAACACACAAGACATGTACTACATAAGACAAAACTAAGATCCATAAGAGATACACCTATTACATAGAAGAAAGCACAGAGGAGAAAACAAAATGAGAAAACAGAAAAACATATCCCAAATAAAAGAACTAAAGAAATCACCACAAATAAAGTGAAATAAAATGGAGACAATTCACTTACCAGAGCAAAGTTTTAGAGAGCAGATTGTAAGAATGCTTAATGAACTTACTGAAAACTTCAACAAAGAGATAATAACCATAAAAATACATCAAAACCATAAAAAGACCAATTAGAAATGAAAACCATAATTGAAATAAAGAATACAGTACAAAAAAATCAACAAAAGTGTGGAATAAGCAAAAAAATTAATTAGCAATTTGGAAGACAAGGTAGCAGTAAATACCCAAATGGAAGAACAAAGAGGGAAAAAAATTAAAAATATGTGGATAACCTGAAAGAACTCTGGGACAACTTCAAGCATAACAACATTCAGATCATGGGGGTACGAGAAAGAAAAGAGAGGCAGTAAATGATTGAGAAGCTGTTTAAAAGCATAATGACAGAAACCTTCCCTAACCTAGCAAAAGAAATAGACACAAAAACCTAAGTAGCACAGAGAATACCAATCAAGATGAACCCAAATAGGCCCACATCAAGACACATAATAATTAAAATGACTAAGATAAAAGACATAGAAAGAATCTTAAAAGTAATGAGAGAAAGACAACAACTTACTTACAAGCAAGCTCTCACAAGGTTCTCAGCAGATTTCTCCATAGAAACATTTCAGGCCAGAAAAAAATAACAGGACACACTCAAAGTAATGAAAAACAAGGGCCTACAACTAGGAATACTCTACCCAGCAAGGCTATCATTTAAAATTTAAGGAGAGCTAAATAATTTCCCAGAGAAGTAGCTAAATTAATATACTAATACCAAGCCAGCATTATAAGAAATTCTAAGGAGACATTTTTAAGCAAAAGAAAATAAATAAACAAAAGAAAATAAATCACAAAAATAATAGCATGACATTGACTACGTACTTATCAATAATCACTTTAAATATAAATGGACTAAATGCTGCAATGAAAAACATAGAGTAGGGAGTTCCCTGATGGTGTAGTGGCTTAAGACTTCGGCGCTGGCACTGTCAGCACTGTGGCCTGGGTTCAAACAAAAACAAAAAAAACATAGAGTAGCCAAATGGATAAGAAAACAAAACTTAAGCACATATGGTTTACCAGAGACTCATCGCAGAAGAAAAGGTACACAGAGACTGAAAGTAGAGAAATAAAAAAGGATATTTCATGCAAATAAAAATTTAAAAACCTGGGGTAGCAATACTTATGTCAGATAAAATTAACTTTAAATCAAAGACTATAGGAAGAACGAAAGAAGGACATTACATAATTATGAAGGGAGCAGTTCAGCAAGAGAACATACCTCTTGCAAATATTTATGCACCCAATATAGGAGTACCTAAATACATAAACAAATTTTGACTGACATAAAGACAGACAACAACAGTAACACAATCATAATTTGGGACTTTAATACACCACTAACACCGATGGATAGATCTTCACAACAGAAATCAACATGGATACAGTGGCCTTAAATGACATGCTAGAGAAAATGAATTTAATTAATATTTTTAGAGAATTACATCCCAAGACAGCAGAACATACATTTTTTCAAACCCACATGGAACATTTTACAAGATAAACCACATGGTAGATCAAAAGATACCTTGAGACAAATAAGAATCAAATCATAACAACCCAAGATTGAAGGGACTCAGCAGAAGCAGTCCTGACAGAAAAAATCATAGCCATGAAGATCTACCTAAAGAAACAAGAAAAATCTCAAATAAACATTTTAACCTTAACTTAAAGAAACTGGGAAAAGAACAAAAAACAAAGCTTAAATCAGCACTAAGAAGGAAACAATAAAAATCAGAGCAGAACTCCATGAAAGTATTTGCAATCAACACATCTCATAAAGGTATAATATTTAAAATATATAAAGAACAAGTAAAACTCAACAACAAAAAACAGCCCAATTAAAAAGTGGGAAGAGGACCTAAACAAACACTTTTTCCTTGAAGAAGTACAAATTGCCAACAGACATATGAAATAATGCTCTACCTCATTTAATCTCAAGTTTTGAAATGTGAATCAAAACCACAATGAGATACGACCTCACACCTGTTCAAATGGCTATTATTGACAAGACAAGGAATAACAAATGTTAGAAGGATGTGGAGAAAAAGGAACTCCTACACAGTGCTGGTGGAAATGCAAATTGGTACAAACATTATGAAAGACGGTGTGGAGGTTCCTCAGAAAATTAAGAATGGAGTTACTATTTGACCCAGCAATCCCACTTCTGGGTATTTACCCAAAAACCTTGAAAACCTAAGTCTGCAAAGACTTTGAACCCCAATATTTACTGCAGTGCTGTTCACAGTGGCCAAGGCATGAAAACAACCAAAGTGCCCTTCAATAGATGACTAGATAAAGAACCTGTGGTACATATGCACAATAGAATATTACTTGACTATAAGAAAGATGAAATAGTGCCATTTGGAACAAAATATTGGACCTAGAGATCATTAACCTAAGTAAAACAAGCCAGACAGAAAAAAAACAAGAACCATATTGCCTCACTCATATGCAGAATATAAAAGCACCAAAGAAAAAAAGAAATGAAAGAACAATAAAATACATAGTTTAATGGTTATTTGGGTGCAAATGAGGGGATAGGAAAAGGAAAAAGGGGCAGGAGAAGGAGGGAGGAGGAGCCAAATACATGGTGATAGAAAGAGAACTCATGCTAGGTGGTGAACATATTATACAACAAATAGACAATGCACTGTACAATTGTATACCTGGAACCTATGTAACTCTTGCTAAGCAATGTTACCCCAATTAGTCTAAAAATAAAATATATTTTATATCAAAAAAGGAAAATGAAAAGATATTTTCCTGAAAGTTTTTGCCAAAAACATGGGTGAGCATGATAACAGCACATAATACATGACCAAATATGGTAAATAATTTCTTTAAGACAAGGAAGTATATCATATTAGTAGATTTATAATAACCATTCTGGGTTTGAATACATAACAGGTATATCACCACCACAAAAACAATGATAAATGCAGTTTAATTTTACAAAGCACTTATCTACACACATTGCTTTAAGTAATTGTTATCCATACCAAGTCACTGAACTCTTTTAGCAAATATAAAATGTAGGCCCTGTTATTATGTTTATTTTACAGATGAGAAAATGGAGGTTAATGAAGATTAAGGAAATCATCACATCACTAATAAATGGTGCAGGAACTAGAAAGTCTGACATTCCTTGTTGATAATTGTGAAATAAATAATGTGTATTAAAATTAAGAAGGGAAAAGGAAGATAAATAATAATTGCATTTTGGACATTCAATGACTGTTCCAACTCTTTACATTAACTTTGTCTTATTAGAAAATATTCAAAATAGTCAACAGCTATTGGTGTTTAATAATGGTGTATTAGCCTATGGTCACAAGGAAGGTAATAATGGAAGTCAAACTGAAACAATGTGCCCCTAGACTATCCAAGTTTACCTAATTTACAGCAGGCTTTTTTTTTAATTCATTTTTATTGTTAGACTTATTGGGGTGACATCTGTTATCAAGGATTACATAGGTTTCAGGCATACAATTCCACAGTGCATTGTCAACTTGATGCATAATAAGTTCACCACCTAATGTGACCCCTCTTTCCATCACCTTATATTTAGCTTCTCCCCCTCCTCTCCCACCCCCTCCCCTTTCTCCCCTCCCTAACCCACTCATCCCCAAATAAACATTAAACTATCGATTGTGTCCATGGGTTATTTGTTTGTTCATTTCTTTTTTTCTTTGCTTTCAGTTTTATATACCGCATATGAGTGAAATCATGCAGTTCTTTGTTTTTTCTGTCTGGCTTATTTCTCTTAGCATGATGATCTCCAGGTTCATCCATTTTGTTGCAAATGGATAAAGAAGCTGTGGTACATATACACAATGGAATATTACTCAGCTGTAAGAAAAGATGAAATACATCAGGCTTTTTAAATTGATGGTATTAGACGTTGTTTATAGAAACATGCCCCAGTGATATATACAAGAAAATATCACCAATATGTGTATAATATTATATCCAGAAATATTTATTTGAATAACCTTAACAATAAAACAAAGGATTAGAAAAAACTAAGGTAAATAATACCACAAAATAACATAAACACAGTCTAACGAGGCTTATCACAGATACAATTAAAAATGTGACATTGACTTCTAATAATTTCTAAATGCTTTTAGTGATCCTATTTTATTGTTAACTTTATTGGGGTGACATTGTTTAGAAAAAATTACAGAGGTTTCAGGTCTACAATTATACAATGCATTGCACCCCAGAGTCTGTTCTGTTCTCACCCCAGAGTCTGTTCTGTTTCCATCACATATATTTGCTTTTCTTTTTCACTTCTCCCACTGCTCTCTGCTTTTGTTCTGGTAACCACTAAAGTGTTGTCTGTGTCCATGTATTTCTGGGTTTTTTTCTGCTTTCAGTTTTATATTCCATGTATAAATAAAGTCATGGTAACAAAAATATAGCTTTTTGATAGATGACTGGATAAAGAAGCTGTGGTACATATATACAAAGAAATATTACTCAACTATAAGATAAGAAGAAAAGATAAATGAGTGATCATTTTTATGTCTAAGTTGGCCTGGGTAGGTCATTTTATACAAGGTCGCAGTTGCAAGTCTGAATACCACTCTGGGTGGTTAACTTTGCAGCCTCAAAGAAAGCAGTCCTGCTTAGGCACATGTCTTTGGTAATAAGTTTTGCTAATACTCTTATCTATACCTTTTAGAGAGATAATTTCTGAAATATCTCACAACAAATAGTTCAAACCACAGAATAAGGTATTACAATTACTAACCTATGTGAACATGGGTTCCTTCTAGAAAGTTGAATTTAAAATAATTTGCCAATCTCTTCTTGTAGTTTGCTTTATTACATGAGTTTTTAAAATGTTCTTAAGTTTGGTAAAATACACATAATATACAAGTTCCAACTTTTACCATTTTTAGTGTAAATTCAGTGGTATTAAGTACATGTAATCTTCACCACTACCTATGAATTGGTAAACTGTTTTCTACAAAGTCTGCACCATCTTACATTCTCACAAGCAAACTGCAAGTGTTCATATTCATTTTCATGCTGACTAATACTTGCTATTTCTTTTTAATTACTAGGAATAGCCATTATGTTGCACTAATTATAGTGAATGTCTTTTATGTGCTTCCTTGCCATTTGCACATCTTTGTGGAAATGTCTATTTGAGATATTTGCCCATTTTTGAATTAGGTTGTCATGTGTTGTTGTTATTTAATGTAACTTTACATATTTGATAATAAATATGTACCACTTTAAGTTACATAAGTGAATATTTTAAAAAAGAAAAGCTCAATTTGTTAGCTTTTACTGAAAGTTTTATAATAAAACAGTAATAAGGCCAAAAATATAAGTATGCTTAGAATAGTTTTAAAATAATCACAATTATGTTTCTCATTTTTTTCTGATGATTCTGTTATTTCATTTCTCACTTGATAAATTTATTTGAAAGTAGTGTCTTATTACCTTATTTGGAAATTGCCTTATTTGGAAAATCAATCCATATTGGATTATTTTTTTTAATTCTTTTATTTATTTATTTATTTATTTATTTATTTTTAATTCATTTTTATTGTTAGACTTATTGGGGTGACATCTGTTAGCAAGGATTACATAGGTTTCAGGCATACAATTCTACAGTGCATTGTCAGCTTGATGTATAATAAGTTCACCACCTAATGTGACTTCTCTTTCCATCATCTTACATTTAACTTACCCCCTCATTATTTGACCTTGATATTTGGAATTAAAATTTCAAAAACTTTGAACTTTTATGTGAAGAATTTGAAAAGTGAATTAATCTGTCTAGGTCTATAATATTTAATTTTAAGTGTACCTTGTTAGTTACAATGTTTAGCTAGTACACAAAATTTCTCCCAATTTTGGGAAATTTAAGTTTGTAATTTTAGCTGGAAGTACTAAACACCTCTCAAGGTATTGCTCTTGTCCATACACTCAAATAAATTTTCTGCTATATATATTTTCTGTTTCACTTTTCTAATGCATGTTGCAAGAGGAAAATATTGTCAATAAAATGACACACAATTGTTTTTTTTTTTCTATAACATTTCCCTTCTATATTTAAGTTAGGTATCTACAGGGATGCTTCTACTGAACATACTTCTCCTATATTCCTCAGTTTAGATGGTGGCATAATAAAGATTTTAAAAATTACAAATCTCAGAAACTGTAAATGTAAAGGCTGAAGTTTCAATTGAAAATACCTTTTTTGAATAAAATTGTTTTTATCAGAGAAGATATTGGTCTGAATTATTAGTGTTTCAATTGCCTCTTAGTGCTTCATAATCATTAATCCTCAAGAATATTTTTTATCACTTACACAGATTAAACATGCAAACGTTGTTATCCTAATTGCATGTTTGACCCTAAAAATACAAATAATTATTCAAAATCAATGGACAGAAAGAGAGATATGGCAAGAGAGAGAGAAGAAAAAGAGAAAAGAAAAAAGAGGTGTGAGTAGCAAGGGGCAAGTGGAGAGAAAAGAAAGGAGATGGAACATGGAACAGAGAACAGGGGACAGAGCAAAGCGACAGAAGGAGGAAGGAGAAAAATAACATTAACTTTTTTTTTACATATCTGTCTATTAGGGATGCATAGTGACTGATACTTGGTGAGCAAATGCATAAAAATTTAGAGTCCATAAATTAAAGCAATCTGACTAGTTGCTACAATTTCTGATATGCAAGGTTTCTAACCAGCAGCTAATGACTTTATCAGGGTCTCTATTGGAGGAGCTGACAAAATATTATCAAATATTAAAATACATAATTTATATATTGCCCTCTAATATCTACATAAAATTCTGCCTACTCTATACAGGCTGATAAAATGATGTGAAACTCTTTCTGAAATTTATCTTACAGGGTACATCTTTACAATTACCCCTCCTTCATTATTATAGATTTAAGTTCCTTTTCTATTGTTTTTGTTCCAGTGCCATACTGGTGACATTGCAGCTAATACTTACATTGCAGGTCAGTTATGCCAAAATAATAATAAACCTTACTGTTCATGCCCACAATCATTCATTAAAAAACAATAGATTAGGGGTTAACAAATGACAAAGAATAGAACTACACATATGAGTTAAGGAAGCTACTCTTCTCAAGAAACTAATAAGCTAATAGAGGAGATTATAAAATAGCCTCAAAATAACCACAGCTATTTCATTTAATTTCTTTTAATGCAACATATGCTTAACTGCATATGTAAATCAGGAGAAAATATCTAACATTTCTAAAGACAAAATTATTACCCATTAAGTTTCATATAACATAGTTCATCTAGTGTAGCATATATCAGAATTTAATTCCTTTTTAAGATAATATTTCATTCTATATGTATACCACACATTTTTCTTTCATCTGTTGATGGGCACTTAGTTTGTTCCCACCTTTTGATAATTGTGGGTATGCTGCTATAAGCATTGCTGTACACATATCTTCTTGAGTCCCTGCTACTTATCTTTTTTAATATATGATACCTAGAGGTATCATATACTTATTGAATTGTTACTCAATAAGTTTAACATAGAATTAGCACTTGATGGCTTGATCAAATGGCAACTCTCTGTTAATAGTTTCTAAGGAACCATTAGTTATCCATGGTACCTATATTATTTTACATCCCTACAAGCAAAACACAAGAGCTTGAATTTCGCTACATTCTCTCCAACATTTACGTTTTGTTGTTGTTATTTATAGTACCTATCCTAATGGGTCTAAAGTGGTGTTCCACTGTGGTTTGATTTGTCTTCCCCTAATGACTTGTGATATTGAGCATCTGCTCATGTGCTAATAATTGACCTTTTATATAACTACTTTGGAAATATGTGTATTCAAAATCTTTGGCCACTTTTGACTCAGGTTCTTTGTTGCTGTTATTGTCCTTGTTGAATTTCAGTTCTTTAAATATGCTGGATATTAATACCTTGTCATATATATTCTTTGAAAATATATTCCTCTGTCAGTAAGCTGTCGTTTTACTCTCTTGGTACTGTTCTTTGATAGCTTTCATTTTACTTTTAGACTTAAAATGAAGTGGTTGCTTCCATATATACTTTTATTTTTCAATTTTATTTAAAATTATCATAAGCACTTGTTAAATATTGACTATTATAAATTTGACAAAGCATTAAATTTTAAATTGCAATAATGTGCCATTTTTATTTAAAATTGCTGAAGTGATTTCTACATACAATAAATAATATATAATGAAGAATTCACATTTGACTTTTAGAGTTACCATCTAACTCAGGCATTCTCATTGGGGCCCAATGAGACCATATAGAAATTTCATGCTTCACAATAGAAGAAATCACCTGCCCTGCTTGTTACATGACTATCTATGTTGAAAGACAACAGCGTGAGGTAATTAAAAGCATGTATCTGGAGGGAGACCAATAATTGTGTTCACATTTGGGCTCTGCCCCTCAAGGGCTCTGTGTCTAAATTTTCTCATTTGTAAAATGGTGGAAAATTCTAAGACTATCTCATAAAACTGTTTTAAGAATCACTTCCAGTTGAAAATCTTTGAAGTGCTAGACAATTTAATTGAGATAAAATAGACACCCGTAAGTACCTGATAAGTACAAGTACTATCTAAAGAAATCAATTTTCTATGTTGATTCCATATGTCTTTCATTAACACTTTATTATTAATGTGTATGACTCAATACTTAATTAGTCATATACATTAATTAATCAACACCTCTCACTCTGAAGAAATATTTAAATCTGAAGAAATATTTAAGATTTTATAGTCCATAAATTGAGCGTTTTCTGCCAAATATTTCAGATTTACCATGAAATGGATAATTCATTCACCAATAATTCAAGAAATACCTACTAAGAATATAAGAAGTTGTTCAAAACTCAATTGTCTTTTACCATAAGTAAACCTTTAAGGTGGTTATGAGAGATAAACAAGTGCAATGTACTATGATGTACAATTAAAGTAAAGTAGAGTGTGCTCGGTAAACTTATAGAAAAGCATTTAACCCAGACTTTTAAGGACACAGGAAAGGCAACCCAGGAGAAGTGACATCTAAGTTGAGATCAGAAGGCTTTTTGGATAGATTGCCTACTGAAAAATTGAAGGAAGTTTCTAGAGGGGGTAATGAAGGGAGAGAATTCCAACCAGAAGAAATATAGATATACAGTTCAGGAACAAAAGCAATTTGATATATAGATAAAACTGAGAAGACAATATGACTACTATGTACAAGAGGAGATGGAAGAGGTTGGAGAAAGAATGCTAAGTAATTAACAGAAACAAAAACCCTGAATGATTCAATAAACTACTTTAAGTATTTTAAATTGCATATAAACATTAATTTCAGTGCACTGACAAAATTCAAATTTTATTTTGTAAATAAGGATCACTCTAATTGTACTGGGAGGAAAGCATGAAAAGAGACAATATAGGAGACAGGAAGATCCCTTATGAAGTTATTGTAGAAACCTACTCTAGATGTAAGCATACCCTGGAAAATAGCTATGGCATGAGGAAAATTAAAAAGTGAAAGGTCTAAGGAGATATTTAGGAGAGAAACTGATTACTGTATTTTGCTGTGTATAACGCACATTTTCTTTGCCCAAATTTGTCAACTAAAAATAAGGATGTACATTATAAAAGGGTAACACAATTTCAGTAACCATATAAATGTTTTTAATTATTTTCTTTATGCTTTCAGTTAAAGTGTAACTCTAGAAATCAGTAAGAATATGCATATGCAAAATAATAACCTGGAATATGATTGTAGGAATTTTTAAAATTCATTTTTATTGTTAGACTTATTGGGGTGACATCTGTTAGCAAGGATTACATAGGATTCAGGCATACAATTCTACAGTGCATTGTCAACTTGATGTATAATAAGTTCACTATCTAATTGGGTTCTCTTTCCATCACCTTATATTTAGCTTTCCCCCTCCTCTCCAATCCAAATTTTTATACATAAAATATTTTTACATACAATTTTTGTACCTCCTATCTGTTCTTGTGTTTTGTAAATATTTGTTACATAAAAATTTTGTACCATAATATGTATATTTAAAATAAATGACTTGACACTAATCAACATATATGCTCCCAACAAGGATACACCAAAATATACAAAGAATCTACTAACAGACTTGAAAGGAGAAACTGATGAACACACAATCATAGTGGGGGACTTAAACACCCCGCTAACAGCCATGGACAGATCATCCAAACAGAAAATAAATAAGGAAATAACAGCTCTAAATGACACATTACAGCAATTGGACATCATTGACATTTACAGGACACTTCATCCAGCAAAAAGAGACTACACCTTCT
>PVJL010014838.1:0-26495 GCA_004026885.1 Lyroderma lyra
CTCGCCCCACCTGAGGGGAGGGGGCCCACAGCTGGCCATTGCTGCCCTCCTGAGGTGATGGGCCACTCTTACTGTTGACAACGGTGGCAGCTGATAATGGCTTTTCCTTTGCCATTGGGGCACTGAACGACGGGCTTACTTTGTCCCCTGATAACGAAGGTATGACAAAGAGCAGGCAGCAATGGCGTTAGCAGCTGTATCACCGAGGATTATCTTCTTAAAACCGAGCGCCCGCCGGGCCAGCCCCGGCATCAAGCCAGATTCTGAGTGACGGTGCGTGGGTCTGTGGGGCCTCTGTGCTCGGGGTCTGTGGGGCCTCTGTGCTCGGGGTCTGTGGGGCCTCTGTGCTCGGGGTCTGTGGGGCCTCTGTGCTCGGGGTCTGTGGGGCCTCTGTGCTCGGGGTCTGTGGGGCCTCTGTGCTCGGGGTGGCTCCTCTGTGTTAAATGGCTGAAAATTTAAAAGACAAAGTAGGAAAGAACCTCACTGTTTGGGCAGTGATACACGGAGCGGTGTGGCTGCGTACTTACCAATAAGCCTAGTTTTATTTTATTATTTTTTTATTCCTTTTCTTTCTTTAGATCCTTTTTCCCCCTCAGAAATTTTCAGGAGCAGAATGAGATGGCAGAAGCGAAGACTTAATGGAGACCACTTTTGGGGGGCAAATAAAAAATCCCCTCCCCCAAACTTCCACGTTTGAGCACGCTACCTCCTTCCCCACGTGCTGCCCCTCGAAGCGTCTGGAGTAATGGAATGACTGTAATTTCGGTGTCACTGGCTCAGTCGCGCTCACTTGTGCTGTCATTGTGTAATGATCCGTAACTTCCCGTGCCACTCTCCGACGTGTCTTGGTTGGGCGATGAGGCACACGGGCGCCTGCCTTACTGCTGCCGGGCATTTTGCCACGTCTGAGCTCCTTCTCTCGGCCACTAGTTGTCAAAGGCCCCGGAGAAAGGACTGCTGGTGGGAGGTCCCAGTTCTTCCGGCAACGATAACCCCGTGAGACGCTACCAGCCCCCCGTCTTTCCTGTAGAGTCTCCGCACTGCTCCGACTCTCTTCCTGAGAGTGCCAGCCACTTCTCGTGCTGAGGTCTTTCTGAGGGAAGCGCCTCCTGTCCTCTCTTTCCTCGGGGGGTGCCGCTTCCCCTCTGTGTCAGCAGAGACAGCGGAGCTCGAGGGGGCATCCACTCAACGTAACCAGACCCCAAAGACATCGATCTGTCTCTCCAGCCAAACATAAATGTGCTGCCCCAGAGTGAGGAGCTTTAAAAGATTCTTGTCATTTCCTCACTTGTTGGTACCCGGGTTCATTTCTTGAGGAAATATTTCTTGAGCACTTATCAGGTTCTAAACCCCATGTTAAGCCATAGCTACGTACAATGAATGACAAAGAGCCGCAGTCCTCGTCTTCAGAAGCTTGCGTCAGCAGAGGAGGCAGACTTCGGGAGAGGGATGGCAGTGGGCGACGGCCGCTGTGAGAAGACCCTTGTGGCAGGGACAAGCAGGGAGGATGGGGTGATGGCTGGGGCCCGTTCCGGGCTGAGCCCCTAAGTCATTGCAGGGAGTGAGGGCTCTTTGCTCAGCAAAGTGACTCGACCAGATTTGCATTCTGAAAAGATCACTTGGGCTTCCACAGGGCCACCCTTACGAGGGGAAAGGGGCATGGTAAACTACCCCAAACGAACCCCAGAGGAGCGTTCCCACGTCAATAATCCCTTCCGCAGGACTGGAAGTTTAGAGCTGGGGATAAAGTGCCTGTTCATGGTCTATTTTGGTTACGAGGAGATAGCATCTTTGACAATTTAGGTGTGACAGCGAAAGGCGCCAAAGGATGCTTAATTGGGTGATGGAATTGCCCTGTAATGTGGGCATGAGTCTGAGTCACCCACGGCGGCTCTGCGATGTCTTCTCTGCCAAGACTTCCCCAGTCCGGTCCCCGAGCACCTTCGACCGTCTCTGTTGACAAGGCCCTTTGTTAAGACTTTCTGAGGCTGTTGGCTGACATTGACCAGACGGGGATGTGCCAGGGCTTCCAGGTCCCCTATGCTGTCTGCAAATTTGATTTTTAAATGTTGTTTCCTGTCCATTAAACCTAATACAGTTCCATGTAGCTCCATTCTACGTGGATCTAATCATCTCTCTCTGCATTTGACCTCCCTGGCTGTTCTGAGTCCTTCAGAATCCCACTCTTCGCTCCCCTAGTTCCCTGGTTGTCACTGGGGTTCCTCACTCTTCCCCAACTCAGAGGCAGCTCACTGTGGGATCTGCTCTCCTCTCTCTGGAGCCACAGAACAGTGGTGAAGGCTGTGACTTCGCCAACAGGTCCACGAAGGTCCCATCCTCCATTGGTGCTGCGTCCAGAGTCTCATTGAGCCAAGACTTCCTGAGTTCCTGGAGCCACTGCTCCTGTCCCAAGGGCCTCGGGGCTTGGTGGGGGAGGCATTTCAGTGCCCAAATATGATACACTGGATAGCAGACGATGCAGTGAACTTGGCCCATGGCAGAGCTCAGCAGACAATTCTAACAGGATTATTCTAGAATTAAATAAGTCGACCCCAGGCTGCAGTGTGGGAACTGTTTTCTGTCTACATACGTGATCTTTTCTGAGAAAGGAGATGAAGGGACCTGTATACTTCCAAGGGCATCAGATGGTTTAAAGTTCAACTTGTGTTGAGCTGGGTTCCCCAGAACATCTAACCTACAGTGTGTAGGAGGGGCAGGGACCACTGAGGTCAGCTGACCCACAGCAACGATGCTCACGAGTGGAGGGCCAATTCCAGCCTGTGTGAGTGCAAGGTGTTGGCTGCAGAGAGCTGAGCTGCTGGATGGATGCTGGTCTGTTAGGACGCCATTTACATCCAGTAGAATTGTTAGGGATGGCCAAGAGCCTTCAGGCATCTCCAAAACAAAGCCTCATAGTGTTAACTAATATAACCAGTTTTGCCCATTGTTCAGCTAAATTTTATTCAGCTTGCACACTAACGCTACAACCTCTTTGACAATCAGTGCATGACACAGTAACACGAGACGCGTATGAATGTCGTCTACGCTGTGGCCGACCGTGAGGCCCACTGCAGTGAGAAAGCACGTTTATTTACGGAGGTAATATGCCATGCCGGGCACCCTTTCAAGTATTTAACCATTCTGATCCCCACGAGTGTATGTGCTGTTATTTGATCGCTCTGACGGGGACTTGGAGAATGTCAGGAACTTGTCTAAGTTCACGCTGTTAGTCGCTGGGCCAAGATTTGAGCACAAGCGGGTTGGCTTTCGAATCCCCGTTTCGCCTCTGCGCTGTTGCTGTACTACTTACTGCTCCGCACCTTTGCGGGCTCCGGAGGAGGAGTTCGCGGGGCAGTTGAGAGCCCTGCGTTCTGACCGAGCGTCCGCCACAGCCCGTCTCTCAGCCCCGTGCCCTCCCGCAAGCATTTTGAGCGCACGGACCGACAGTCGGCTAGAGGCTGCGGATGAATGCTGCAGTTCCCCTTCCTGTCACTAGATGGCAGGCTGGGTCGCGGGCGGGAGCGGGGGTGCGCGGCCGAGCTGCCGCTTGGGGTGTAATCTGTCCATTTCATCTTGAATCCAACCACTGAACAGCTCACGGGTTATTTCAATCAGGCACCATAAATATTTATTAAATTTTTACTCATCGAATTCCTTTCAGTTGGCATGGAAGAGCTCTGCTTTTCCGACCCATTTGTTCAGTCTGTACAGTATCTGCAAAACAAGTAGGAATCAGCGAGCAGGACTACGTCTAGGCCAGTATCCGGCTTCTGGGAGGGACTCGAAGATATTCGAGGTTTGCTTTCCTTTCTTTCATTGGTCTTCATTTTAAAAACGCTTTTTATTTTAAACAAATTTTAGTCCGACAGAGACGTTGCAAGCAGTCCGTAAGTTCCCTCACCCGTTTCCGGTAATCTTGACATCGTACATAACCACAATATAGATACCAAGAATAACAATGTAACATTGGTATAGTCTCACAACTAAACCACAAACCTTATTTGAATGTTACTCACTTCCCCGCACTAATGTTCTGTTTCTATTCTGGGATCATACCCAGGGATTCACGTTGCATTTAGTTATTATTTATTCTTAGTTTCTTCCAGTCTGTAAAAGTTCTTTGGTATTTCCTGGTATTTTGCGACCCTGACAGATTTGAAGCGCATCCATCCATTATTTTATAGAATGTCCATTAATTTGAATTTGTCTGATGTATTCTCCGAGTTGCAGATTCTGCATTTTGGGTAAGAAAACCAGAAGAATGATTTTGTGTCCTCACTCCCCAACATGAGGGTCTTCATGGTGTTGATTTGCTTTTTTGCTGCTGGTGACATTTACCTTGATCACTTGGATAATTTGATGGTTGCTAGGTTTCTCTACTGTCAAGTTACCTTTATTATTTCTTTGAAGAGGATAAATACCCCTAAGGAGATTTTTTTTTTTTTGAGATGATGCAAATCTTATGTCTCCTCAAACTTGTGCCCACCAGCTTTGGCATCTGTTTTTGCCGTGTCATTACTCTCCACTGTCCATTTGACCAAACTGCTGTGCGGCAGCCTTGGTTTTCATTCTGAGGTGACCCACAGATCCAGTACTTGTACTGAAGTGGACATACGAGTCAGTGGAGTGTGCGTATGTCATACACCTGCTACCTGCTGACTGGTTTCAGACAAAGAGCATTTTTTTTAACTGATCTACAACTATGTACCTCAACTGGATGTCTCTGGACCTCAGTTCAGCTATTTTCCAAGTGAGAAACTATGCTCTAAAATAGCACTGAAAGCAAATAGCATCAATAATTAAGGGAATAAGATCTACTCTCTTAAGTCCATTGAGAATATTAAGAGACTTGGTATTTGCAAAAATTTACCCAGTGGAATAGTCCTTAGAAATGATAGGTAATCGTAAGGAAAAGACTCATTAATAATTATTCCCTCAACTCTAACCCTTGTTAAAATTATGCCAAATCTTGCCAGAAATTACTCATCTCGTATATACACATAGATTTAAATTTCTAATTTAAAAAGGATCATACTGCATACAGTATATTAAACTTAATTTTTGTATTTACTATATTTCAGACATATTGCTATATCCATAATCATTCTCTATAAAAATAATTAAGAGTGGCACAGTATTCATTTATAGGATGTAGCAGGATTTATATAAATAACTCCTTGTGTATTTTTTAATTGATTTCCTTTAAAAATTTTAATGTATCAGATGATAATTTGAGATAATATTTATTTAAGTCTTACTTTCCCACTTGACTCCTCATATCCACTTTCTAGGCTTTCTGTGTACTTATCTTCATGAGCAAAGACTGGACATATGGGACCAAGACAATGCTGAGACTTCTCAATGGGTTTTCTAGACAATAGCTCTGAAAGTCTAACGTTTACTTGCATATACCTGAATTTGAAAGAGACTAGGGTCTTTGAGTTTCCAAAACGTGTCAGTAAATATGCAGGGTGCAAACCATGAAAGAAGTAGAATATGTTGTTCATTTGGTACACATATGTAGACACATGAACACATTTCTGTTGAGTATGTATGCAGGACTGAAACCACTAAAGCACAGACTTCAGATCGGCTTTAGCAGAGACTGCCAAAGAATATTCCACGGTGGGTTTTTGAGTGTATACTTCCCCCAGCAATGTATGAGACGTTCCTGTTTAAACCTCTTGAATTTCTATCGGGTTGTTTTTCCTTTTATTATTGATTTGTAGAAGTACTTCACAGATTCAGGGTAACAGATCGTTGTCATATATATTTATTGCAATTATCTCCTACTAGTCGATGGTTTGTCTTTTTGCTCTTGAAGGCATCCCTTTGATGACCAGTTCTTAATTTCCATGAAGCCAATTGAACAGTCTTTTTCTTTATACTTCGTGCTTTTTGTGATATGTTCAAGACATTTTTGTTTAAACCAAGTTACCAAAGACATTCTCCTTGGTTATCTTCTAGAAGTTTAGTGTTTGATTTTTTTTTTCTTCAGCTCTATAATCCACCTGAAGTTTATTTTTGTGAATGCTGTAAAGTATAGGTTAAACTTCATTTTAAAGAAAAATATAGATATCCAGAACTATTTATTTTAAAGCCTTCCTCCTCTTCCTTCTCTTGATGGTGACTCTGTTTTAAATCAAGATCAAATTAGTTGACCTGTGTCTGGCTTCTCTCTTCTGGTCTACTGGTCTACCTGTCTATTCTTATTCTAATATCACTCTTAATTCCTATAGCTTTAGAGTTTGCCATCTGCTAATGTAAAGCTGCTATTTTGTTTTTATGCTTCAAGATTGTCTTCTCGGCTCTCTTTATTTTTATACACATTTTGGAATCAGCCCATCAGTTCATAAATACACATAAAAACTTGCTGGGTTTTGTTTGGAATAGCAAAAAACACCTATGAAAAAAATTGGAGGGAACTGGCATAATTACAATATTTAGTTTTCCAGTTCACAAACATGGTATATCCTGCCATTTAAGTTTTCATTTTATTTCTCTCAATTATATCCTGCAATCTTCTGTGAGGAGGTCTTGCATATACTTTGATTTTTTGGGTCCCTTTACAAGTATCACCAGTATGTATATCTTCTAATTCAGCAGTGCAGATGTCGGGCAGACGATGAGATTCGGAGCCACGGACAAGCCTGGTGGGAAGAACTCATTTCCGTGCAGTCACGGCTCTGCTGTGATTTGTTAGCTTTGCTTTTCTCTCATGGTGGTGTTTGATTTCCAAAGTCTTGAGGTAGGTCGTTTCAGGATCCTCTGTGGCCAGGCATCCAATTCATTTTTGACCAGAATAACCCCGTTTTATTCAGCAATTTCCAGCTAAACCACTCTGGGAATTCACTCTTCCAAAACTTTGCCCATGACGTGTATCTTGGATACTCATAACTTCCGGTACCCCTGGTTTTCAAGGCCACTTTGGCCAGGCACCTACTCACTCTGAAGACCTGTCTTGGCAGCTCATGAAGTCCCCCTTTAGGGGCTTTCTGTCCTTATGTCCAAATGAATTTCTAGGTTCCATTGTCACTCTGCCACTGGTCTGCAGCAACAAAGGAGCATCCATGGAAAGCTACTCTCGGTCTTGCTACCTCCTCGTCTTCCCTCCAAGCTTGTCCTCTATTTCCATGTCCAGGTGGGGAGTGCAGGGTCAAGGTCACTCACTGCTCCTTGTCATGGGGATTTGCAAGTGAACTCCAGCTGTCTTTCCTTGCTGTTTTGGGTACTTTCCTAACTCTCTTCCCTATCACCAGTGACGCAGTTTTCCTCATTAATGTTCTTAGATCATTTCTATGAATATTACGTTAGAGTTGGGAGGAGGGAGTGAGATTGAAATATGTGTTTTCAAACTTCGTGCTTTCCCACAGCCCTAAAACCCTGTTGCCAGCCAGTGCGTTGGAAGAGAGTGCACAGTCGCTTCGAAAGTCTTCCAACCAATTTCTGATGTTGAAGTCCCCGTAAGGAGGACCAATCCTTTCTTCCAAAATTAGGGGGACATCCAGGTACAAGTTTCTCTGGGGAAGGGATGCTGATAGATTCAGGTAAGAAATAACGACAAACATCACTGCTTTCGTGGTAAGAACGGTTGTTGTTAGAGGTGAGGGCAATTCGGAGGGCACTGGGCGTTTGAACAGGAAGGGGTGAGGAAGGGGGTGCACGCTTCCTCATTTCCTCAGTCTAGCCTCGGTAGTGAGTCTGATTTCCCTGCATCCATCGGTGTGTGTGCACAGCGGGGATACAGACAGTGTTGTTTCTGTAAAGGACTAGTGACCTTGAAATAGCCATGCTAGCAGTAACGCTTACCCTTGCCCACTGCCAGGGCATCAATAAGACGAGGACTGAGTATCTCCCAACCCAGGCAAATGAAAATAAAGAGCAGAAATGGTTCATAAATCAGCGACACTGGCTGTAATGTGAACAGAGACATCTCCTTATCCTAGAACACAGGGTCCCTTTGTCACAGGGCAGTGACTGTGTTTAACCACTAAGATAAAGTGACAATAATTTTGTGAGGTAAGAGAGGACTCTCATTTTCCATAGAGATCATGGTGCAATGCACAAATGAAAGTATTTTTTCGAAAGATAATTTGGGTCACGTCTGGGTGTGTATGAAGGATGTTTGTAGTCATGGCCAACCAAAACTACTACTTGGGCACCAATTCATTAGTTATTTTACAAGTGCTTACCAGGTTTGTTCTGGTGTGAAATGCAAACGGCTTGCTTTTGGTGCTCAGGAAAAGATCTTGTAGGAGTGACTTGGGAGTGACAGTACAAAATTATACATAATAAGTGGAACATTTTGTAAACTATATTATGACAGCGTGTTACCGAAAGAGAAATGAAGATGAGGCCTTGATAATACGGAAGCTAATGGAGATGGGGAGGTGTGAGGTGGATCTGGAGTGGTAGGTGATACGTAGATAAAAGAATATCACAGGGGGAGTGCTCATAAACCCTGGGTTTTCCAGGACTGTCTCCAGGATTCTCCCCATTTTTCAAAAGAGCAAAGGCAGACGTGGAGAGGCGGAACGTCTTGCGGAAGCTCAGTCACCTGGGTACAGGTGAGAAGCTGAAGTCTTCTCACGGCATCACACCTGTGTTCTGCCCCCCAAAGGGCACTTCCGGGAAGACGCACCCTGATGTCTGGTTCAGAGCACGTGGTCTCTGCCTCGTCCGTGGGTTCTCGGCATTTCTCCGGAGTTGCACGTGGCCATGCGTGTTGACAGAGCTTATCGTAAGATCTGGGGCTTGAGTCACTTGGTCCTGCGGGGAGACCACGCGACCCCTCGCTGATGCCTGCCCTGGGAGGGGTAAACGCAGGCACTGGGCCTCCGTGCGGGACGGAGGACAGGGGTTGTCTAAGTTCTCTGTGCGCCGCTCGGCCCCTCGTGGCTTAGGCTCACGCTCATGTTTATCCCCTCCCTGTGGTCTGTTCTGCCGGCTCTAATGCCTGACTCAATGGGTATCCTGCCCTGCGTCCAAGGTCACACAGTTTAGGTGGGCATGCGGCAAGAGTCTTTAGAATCCTTTGCTTCTGTGGTCTGTTGGGTTTCCGTCCTCATGATGAAGTAGGAGGACGAGTGGTGGGCCCCATGGCACTGCTGTATGCTTCCAGCCGAGCAGGGAGAGGCCACAGGCCCCCCTGAGCTGGAGGGAAAGCCTGTGGGATGTCCCTTCCATTCCCCATTTAGTGCAGTCGGGCAGAGGACGAGACTTCTCATGTGTGGCTGTCATGGCGGTTCCTGCTGTTGCTGCCGACCTCCCCTTTGGGGTTGAGCCAATGGGAAGTCTGGGGCATTTTCCCCGAACCGGCAGAGGTGAGATGGGAGGAGTGAGGAGTTGCAGGAGGGAGGAGGCAGGAGGAGCAGGAGCCGGCAGTGAAGGCCTCCGGACGGCCGTGGGAGGAGGTAAGTGGCATTCCTACACATGCCGGGTTATTCTCGGCTTCTGAGTATTCTCAGGCTCCCGAAAATGGAAGGACAGCCCCCGCAGCTGTCGGGTGGGGGGAGCACTCACCTTCCTTTCAAGTAGCAGCATTGCCTCTAGCATCTGGGCCTCTAATAGTCAGAACCCCCCTCCCCCCACTTGCTGGGTAAAATCCCTAAAGGCATGGTAAGCTCCCTACCCAACCTCTATTCTGTGCAGGGCTGTTGTGGAGTGGTTTTTGACATGAGCAATACAGGCAACAGAAACTTCTATCACATGGGCCAGCAGATGGGATGCAGGGAAACAGCTTTGTTCTTTACCTGAACGTGCCTACCACCTGCTGAACAAATCCTGATGCTTATACAAGATGCCTTGCACCAGGAGTATTTTAATGCTTGTGTGTGGGCTCTCTGTCCCTGGGAGTCACAACACTGAGTAAATACATGTGAATGAATGAAAGGAATGGATATTTACAAGCTTGTCTTTTTTATTTTCATTTTTTTTTTTTATAGTAAATGATCTAACACCTTGGTGACAAGTTACACATTAATTCCCAGGTCAAAAACCAAAGCTAGAGATGACAATATAATGCTGCTAATAGTTCCCCCCAAGTCTGCTAGCTGTGAGATGCTCCCTGCTGATTTTATTTTCGTTATTATCAATGACATTTGGCGACTTCAGCAGCAATGGTGAGAGGCTTGCGTTTGCTGGTGGTTTTTAGGAACGTGAGGCACTTGGAGTACTTGATGAACTTACTCAGAATCGACAGTTCCCCCCAAAATGCCAAGTTGCACACAGCTGAGCTTTAGAATAGCTCCGTGCTACAACTGCTTCTTTCCACAAAAATTTACAGCCTTGACACCTCCGCTTGTGTTTTTGCATCGATGACAAGGAAGCAGGGAGTGGGTTTCCTGTGGGACCCTCTGACCAGACGTGACACAGAGGACAGGAAGCAGAGGGTGAGGTCCTGACATCTGGGGTGGTTGGGACACAAATGGTGACAGCAGGAACCTTACCTTCAATCACAGCTGGACGGGAAGATTTGGGCCCAGGGTCTGTGGCGGGGTTTTCCGTGCTCACATACACGTGGGCGAGTTTATATTTATATTGATAAATAAAACCGCATTGGCTTCCCCATAGGGATGAAGTAAAACGATTCTGGAAGTTTTTCTTCTAAAGAGGTAGCAAGTCTCCCATTTGTCTGAAAAGCACGGTGGAGGTGTTTTTAGGGTGGAATGAAAACTCGGTCCGCAGCCGGGAGGCGTGTTGTTGACTCAGGCTCAGTGGGTGAAGTCCGGGTCCGGGTGTGCTGCGGAGCGAACGCTCCCTTTCAGCCTGAGAACGAACCAGATTCTGTTTTCCTGTCTGAACTTGGTGTATCGCCACGGGTAACGCCGACAGAAGAGCCAGTAAAGAGGTGCCCACTCCGCCAGGGACGTTTTGTGGGCACAAGGCAGCAGAATGCTCCCGGAGGGGGCCCGACCCTGGTGGGGGTCCACCTGGTCCCTGGGGTGGGCCAGGAAGAGGCGGGGGCAGGGAGCAGGGCAGGTGGTGTCTGTGACTTCTGCCCCCAGCCCTGCCCTCCGGCTCTGCCCATTTCCCTGACTTCTGTCCCAAGAGACTGAGCCCCGTCTCCACTGGAAGGTCCCCCCCCAGAGCACTTTCTGAATAGCCCCAACCTTCCCCGGGCTCACCCTACAATTTTCATGGTTCCTTTTGGGCCGTGGGCCACTGGGAAGGAGGGGCACGGAGAACGTCCGCGTCGTGTCCTGGTGCCCCCAATCTGAGTCGGCATTTCAGGCCACAGCGACAGGCTTTCCATTTTTTTCCTACTTCTTCTGAAAGGATAAAGTAGAAAAATTATCTTCTTCACTGCTTCTTTTCAACTCTTTTCCCTTTTGCTTTTTATTTTTCCTTTTCTGTGAGAAGTCAGGAGAAATGTTTGGGTTGGAGGAAGCGTGAGCTGGGGAGACAGTTGGGGCCGAAAGGGGAAGGATCCCGGTTTGTCCCCCATCTCACGGCTGGTACCAGAGCTCGTGGGTTAGCCGAGCCAAAGTCACTTATGAGAGCATCGTCTCAAAAGGCGGGTCGGGGAGGCAAAGGACACTTAGCAGATCTGCGTTTTGAAAATCTCTGAAAATCCTTATTCAACTATTGACAAGCATTGCATAATTCCTGAATAAAAGTATCACGTTCTCTGGATCAGGTCATTATAATGGCTTATCAACATGTTCTTACTTATCACCTAAAGTGGAAACAAATGGTAACAATATTTATTGAGATAAATGTTAGGGACTTACACAAGAATCTTTGAAGTTTAAAAATAGAAGGGCACTTTTTTTTTTTTTTTAACATCAATGCATGCGGATGTTATGTCATGGAAACGTGCCTTAGGGGATACAAAGTAAAGACCAGAGATATTTTCTCATGCTTGTTGTTACCTGTTTGCAGTCTCAAGTCTGAACTCCACTGGGTACCAGGCCCCATAAAAGCATTAGGTTGTATGCGTGTGGGAATGTCTCAGCAAACTGGTCAGGAATGCGTTTCTCTGTGTAGCACACAGTGGCACGCCATTCCTGTCCATGGGACATGGGACACTAGCTTGTGAGGGGTTGGTTCCCGGACTCAGCTGCGGGACCCACAGAGGGACTCAGCGACAACCCTGAGATGTAACAATAAGCTTAACCTGGTTTTGAAAGCCATGTAGCCATTCATTCTTCTATGACATGATGGGCCGGGCCCCGACTCTGGCCCAGTGGCAGTCAGTCAGGGTGGAGGAGAAGCAGAGGTCCCTGCCCCATGCTGGGCATTTTCTGAGGAGCTGGGGACGAGGTCCTGTGAGATTCGAAGGCCTTAATTATCAAGGGCATTTAGGCCCGGACCTGTGGCTTCCTCCAAGACTTCTGTCCTACGTTTTAGATTTGCCCGTTGTTTCTAGGGTCCTGAGGTGGACTCTGTGTGCGTGTGCGTGCGTGCATGCATGTGTCGTGTGTGTGTGCATGTACATGTTGTGCGAGGAAACAGAAAACCTTACAGGGATCCTCATTTCTTTGTAGTTGGCATTATATGTAAATTCAAAGCCTTCTTTTTCTCACATTCTCTACCTTTCCCCTCATTAGTCACCATCACCATTTTGAAAAGTTTCTGATCAAGGTTAAGAGTTAATGATACGGAAGTTTCACCTTTCTTGTCTAGGAAATGTACTCAGCTGCAACAAGGAAATTCAGATTCTGGATTTCCTGATTATGGTGAAGTCAAATGGGTGTGTATAAATTCTGTGCTGTTGCTTACAACTGTGTACCCTTGGAAAAGCAATGGAGTAGCTTGGAATCTCCACTTGCAGCTGCAAAATAGGAATAATAGTAATGAAATAAATAGTGCTAATATATCAGTGCTTGTGAGGGTTGGGAGAGGCTAACTTGCTATTATGGTTTTCTAGATTTTATTGGTAGAATAGTTTTCAGCTATAGAGTCAGATTTAGGTCTGTGTGGTTTGCCAAAGTCTTTAACTCCCTAGGTGACTTCCAGAGCGCCGGTTACTGCCTTCGGGTTGCAGGTGACACACTTCACCCTTGGTCCTCACCTGGCTCACCGCCTGGTCATTGTGTTACTGGAATACAGTCATGTCATTTCGTTTACTTTTTTGCTATGTCTGCTTTTACGCTATAAGCAAAAAACTGAGTCACCAGAGATGACTATAGGGCCCACAACCCCGAAATATGTGTCATCTGTCCCTTTATAAGAAAAGTTGGCCAACTTCTGCTCTTGGGAGTTCCTGATGAAAAACATTCTCTAAACTTCTACATCGCATTACTATCAAGCAAAATAACAGTAGAGCTCACTGTCAAGTTCAGAGTCTAGTTTGCCTTCCTGATAGGTTTTAGTTTCTGAGGGATCCTTTTCTGTTTGCTGGTTCACCGCGTACCTGCTCCCTCAATCCCAAGCAGCTTTACCAGCAGGGTGTGTTGTCTTCATATTCTAGTAATCCTTTCTTACGTGGTGTCACTGTCACATTGCCACATTCTCATAGCACTTGGTCTCTCTCTCTGACACACACACACACACACACAACTTCGTACAACTGCCATTACCAGCTTTAGCCTACATAGTTGACAACAAAGGCACAATTTGTGTGACTTTAAAATGTTCACAAACATAAAACTCCAGAACTTTTTAACAGTATCATGACCATGACTTATCCCAACTGACAACCATGCCCAGAGCCAGACACCATCCACGACCATTAGCTATTTTTCCTTAGATGTTTGTACACTTCCTGGCTGGTGAAAAGTGGCCCATGGGAGTTAAATGTCATAGTGAACATTTTTTTTTTTTTTTTACTGTCTAGAATAGATCAGCTACTATAAAGTAAAGCCAAAAGTCATAAACTATTTTTCTTAAAGATGCTCCCTGTTTCACCGAAACACTCAGCAGTCCAACAGCTATCTAGAAACTGGCTGTCACTATCAGTGGCTTATCACCCAGTCCCACACCTCCTGCATCTGGCCCCCTCTGCCCAGCAGCTGACCGTGGAAAAATGCTTCAGGGACAGTTCAGGGCCTGGGCGCTTCCACTGACCTCACCCTCAGACGACCTGGGTTTCTGGTGTACGGAGCACACAGCTGAGGACGAGACGTTCCTGGCAACCGCAGCGCCTGCGCGTGACGGCGCGCGCCCTTCCTGTTCCGCACTCTCTCACCCGGAAGAATAAACGCTGTGCGGCCTCCACTTCCGCTGTGGAGGAAAGCCCGCCTCTGGCGGTAAGAGTCTTTGTATCCGGATTCAGAGCTCCCCTGCCCAGGGCATTCCTCTATTATTGGTCTGGTTTAGGGGTGCTTCCGTGCATCCGTACGCGTATCAGGTGCTAGGAGATGCGGCGGCCTCCTGGGCATGCTTACGAGCGGAGAGGAAACGGCAAGACCGTGCACATATTAGGGACCCCAGCGTCGGGCTCGGTCGTGAGATGCTGCATCCGCTTTGCATGGTTGCCGAGGCGTGGTTTCCAACTGTGGGCTGTGGCCGTCTCGGCCAGTTCATGTGGCAGGTGGTGCACACAAGCAGAAATCCACCTGGCAGATCGAGTATCTGAGAGGAAGCAATTTTCCTTCTTAGGGCATTTTCATTTCAGATTTTATATTGATTTAATTGGGTTAATCCTATATCTATGGGACATGTTGTATCAACATTTAGTTAAAATTTAACTTTAATGCAGTGGATGGACTTCAGCTAACTTCAACACGGGACATGCCATTTCTCAGAGTACTCACCAACAAAAGGACATCCTTTCATCCCATTTCATTCCCCAAGAAACTATTTTTTGTGTCTTCTCTGCTAGGATAGAGGTTATCATAGTGGCACAACAAATAGAGGTTACATTCATGGGGCATGGAATGGAAAGGAGAAACAAACATTCAATAAATAACATAGCTATGCAGAAACTCTGCTAGGTGTTAAAGGGAAGGTCTCTGAGTAAAGGAGGCAGGGCCTAATTTAGAGTAGGCTTTGAGGAAGCCTCTTTGAAAAAGTGACATCTACACCAAGGTTCTAGTTTACATTCCTGGTGGTAGAAACCTGTATGAAGACTTTGAGGAGGAAAAAGCTCACTCTTTTGACTAATTTCAAGATCAGTATATTGGAGCCTAGGTCATGTATTGGGTTCCTAGGGCCATTATAACAAATTAACTCGCACACACATCATGACTTAGAGCAACACCAGTGTGTTCTCTTACAGTTCTGAGGGTCCAGATTCTGAAATCAAAGCGATACCGGGGCCAGTGCTCCATCTGAAGGTTCCAAGGAAAATCCTGACTTGGCTCTTCCTGCTTCCAGTGGCCCCAGGCCTCCCTGTTTTGTAGGCACCCCACTCCAGTCTCTGCTTCGGTCTTCAGACATCTTCTTCCCAAGTCTATGTGTCTGAAACATCACTCTTTACCTTGTAAGGTCACACATCATTGTATTTAATGCCCACCTGGGTAATTCAGGGTGAGCTCATCTCGGGATCTTTCACCTAATTAAATCTGTTAATACCAAGACCCTATTTACAATTAAGGTCATATTCACATGCACTGGGGGTGAAGAGTTCGATGTGTCTTCTGGGGGAATACAAGTTAGTTCACTACAGGAGTGAGGACAAGAGTGTTGGAGAAGAGACAGGCAGTGGGTGTGGCCAGGTCACACAGGGACTCAAAGGCACTATCAATAACACGGGAATGCCTCTGAAGTAACATGATGCATTGACATCTAGGGACAATTATTCTGGATGATGGAGGGACCAGATTGGGGAGGGCAAGAGTAAAAGAAGTGAGAGCAGGGGGGGAAACTACCTTAAGAGTTGAGAGATGATAAGTGGATAGCACTCAGGTATATTTTGGAGGAGGAGTCAGTAGGACTTGGCAATAGATTGTGTAAGTCTGGGGGAGATGGAGAAGTCAAAGACCATGCTCAAATTTCATACTAGAACAACAGGGCCGATGAACACCCTATTTGCTGAGATGGGGAAGGCTGGAGAGAAGAGTAGGTTTGGGGAAGTCCACGAGGGCAGATTTTTAGGTGAGAAGTTCGAGATGCCTATGAGAAATCAAGCAGGCATTGGAATACAGGAATTAAAGGTGAGGTTAGTTCTGGAAATATGAACTGAGGGAGTCCTCCATGGTGGGTGACCTTGGAAGGGATGGAAACAGGAGAGATTTCCTGGAGTGAGAGTGGGAGGAAAAGAAGGATCAGCATTTAAAGCATAGAGGGAAGAGGAGGAGCCAGCAAAGGAGATTAGGAGGAGAACAAGAGTCAGAGGCCCAAGTTTGTCGATAACATCTGACACTCACGTGTTCTGTGGTTTGGAGTATTTGCTCTCTTTACAATCTACTGCTATGAACACTATGGCTTTTAAAGATAGGCAGGTAAAATAAGGGTTTTCTTAATCTTTGCCTTTTCATGTATAAATATTTAGGAGAATAGTTGTTTAATGTGATGTTGACATATTTCATTGCATTCAGCAATATGTTCTAGATTTATTTTTATTTCTTAGTTATCATGTATTTGGTCATAAAACAAAAGTTATATAAATATATTGAAAGAACATTTAAATTAAACATTGAATTACTCTTATGCCCATAATATAAGCAGATAATTATGAATTAAGAGGTTGATGGGATTGTTTGAGGTTAGGTCTTGTACTTGTTTTTAGATTACATCAGAAAAACAATGGTTGTGGGGGCGGGGTCCAGCTACTGTGGTCTAGTGTTAAATAGATTCTGCCATCTTAAGGTTGTTGGGGTGGGTTGTGGTTAGTCACAGAATTGTTTTATAATTGTGGAAAAGAATCGAAGGTTGGTAAAAATCCTGCTCTAGAAAGACTGGGCACCCCTCACTAATCCTACACACTTCTGGTTTTCATTTCCAAAATAGTTAAGTAATTTTTCTGATTTGCTACAGGAAGTTGTTGGAAGTTTTATGTATCTTCCATACAGCTTTGTTCTTCAAACTTTCCTGCTATTAACTTTTTTTTTGAACACTCTGAAATAGTATACTAACAAGTGGAAACAACTAATGCATCTTTCAGAAAAGAATTTGGTGACTAGAATAAATTGTTCTATAAGGTTTCTGTTGTTATTACTTAAATATTTTCAAGTTTTCAACTTCAATGATTTTATGTTCGAGCTGATCTAATTTTTAATATTTAAAAAATTGGTCAATAATCCACTTTAAATTCATGAGTGGGTCTGAAAACAGGCTTACTTTGTTTTAAAATCATCCTGGGGAAGTCAGAGGCAGAAGCTAAATTTCATGATATTCACATTCCTCAGATGCTTGACCTAAAGGATAATTACTGGTTCAAAATGTAAGTAGTTGATGTGAAGGTGTTATGGGAATATAAAGAATGTATGAAGAATATCTTAAATAATAGAAAGTCACAGAAGGAGTTTAAGGGTTAAAGAAGCATAATCTGAAGTGATTTGGCTGGCAGGTTTCAGTGACATCTTTGATTTGGGTTTAGTAAGTCAGATATCAGTGCCCTGTTTCTTTGTTAAAGATCATGTCGTGTGAACATCACTCACTAAGTTTTTTTTTTTTTTCTTTTTTTGCTAACTTAAGGACTAATTTTTGGTGACGTAAATCCTAACAGGTCACCATGCCATGCCTTGAGAATTCCATGGCTTGGGAACATTTTCCAGGCCAAGGAAGCCAGAAAAGAACAAGTTTGACTTGTGTTTCTAAATGGGTCACTATAAAGAATTGCATTATACTACAATTACAATTGTGTAGCATTTCCCACGTTATGAAAACAGAAACTCGGCATGCCATTTATATGGTATGAACTAAATTGAAGGCAGGCCCGAGAGTGAAACTTACCCAACCTTCAGGGTAAAAGAGGAGAATTCTTCCAAGACTTGGACTCTCATGGGTGCTGACTGTTCTGAGATGCTTAAATGGATTGTTTCCAATACTGAGAGCCTTGATTCCCAACCTCTGGGACAGAATAAAGTGAAGGCAGGTGGGATTTGGTTAGCTCACCTGGGAAGATGCTACCTCTCTCTTTCCTAGCTCGTCCCCCAGTTCCTCCATGTTTAGGGTTTCAAAGCCAAATTGGTTTTCTCTCCAATTCATATTCAGGTAAACGTTGAGTGGCTGAATGGTTTGGGCTCTTCTTGAAGGAAGTTGGGTCTGTGTTGGTGCTGGCTGCCTTCCTCCTTTTCTCCATCCCAGTGTACACAGCTTCCTGCTTCCCCAGCCTGCTGATGGATGTATCATGAGGAACCCAGTCCAGTCTTCCAGGAAGGACTGTACTGGGGCGCCAAGGCTGGTCTCCCTCAGAACACGTGACTCAGTATGCTTTTAGAATCACGTGTTTTAATTATTTTGTAGTCAAATGGATCAATCTTTTTATTTTCTCTGGGGTTTGAGTTATAGTTAGAAAACCTTTCCTTCACAGAAGTTAAAGAAGAATTGACCCGCATTTTTTTCTGTTACTTCCATGGTTTTATTTTCTTACATTAGATCCCTAATTTATTTGGAGATTATTCTTATGTATGGGGTGGCATATGGATCTAATTATATCCCTTTCTAAATGGCTATCCAGTTCTCCCAGAGTTGTTTAATTAAATATCCATCTTTATCCCATTGACTTGAGGTGTTGTTTTCATCGTATAATAACTTTTCATAGGTTTTTGGGTGTAACTTGGGACTTTCCATTAATTCGTATGTTAATTTTGTATCTGTTACTTCACTAAGTTATTTTACCACTTGGTTTGTTTTTGTCATTAATTATCTGTGATTTCCTCACAACATCTCCCAATACAGATAATTGGGTTTATTTTTTTTTTGACCCACTCTTACTCTGATTAATTTGCTAATAACTTCAGTGCAATGCTGTGTGGTAGCAGAGACAGTGGTCATCTTTTTCTCTTAAGTGTTTGAAAAAAATTTTTCACAAATGGATGAATGGTTACTGAATTACGTCAATGTCTTTTTCATTGTATGTTGACATAATCACATGAAGCAGTTCCCATTGTTTCTTATTTGAAAAAATTACAAACTTTCTGAGTCCTATTTTTTTCATATTGTAAAACAGAAGATTTAGACGTAATGATCTCTAAAGGTTCCTTTACATCCTTATATACCCATCTGTTAATGAAGAATTTATGGTTGGCTCCCAAGCCACTGAATTTACAGATTTAATTAAATTTATGCAGAGATTCCAACATTACGCTGCAAGTAGCAAAATATAGCCAGAATATGGTTTTAAAGCACCCACTGAGAATGAGAACAATGATTTTAAAAGAGAAAACAAAAGCTTATAGAAAAGTTTAGTATTCACATTTAACTTTGTCACTGGAACTTATTAAAGGTAAAGCTAAATAAATTTAAAGATTTAAAATATTTATTTTTCATAAAAAGATAATGATATTTGAGCTGGAGTGAAAAAATAATTCAGGTTATCAAAGAGCCACCAATTATTGCATTTACTTGCAAAGTAGAAATTCTGAGGTGGACAGTGAACTCTTACTTCTTAAGAAATTAGAGTTGGCTTTTGTTTGGGAAACCTCCCTGTCTCAGTTTCATAAATATCATAGAACTGAAAGTGTTCAAGTAAACAAAGTCATCAATAAGCAATAGTGATGACTCGCTTTTGGGAATTTACATTCATTGTTCTGGTGTGATCATGACAACGTGATAAAATGACATGGTACCAGTGAGGGCAAACCAGTAAGGCCTCCTGTATTTGGAATTCTGATGAGAAGAGGTCCTAGGAAGTTCTAAGGACTGCCTTCATTTCCGTGTCCGAGGAGAACACTGTATCAAAGAATGTATTGCCAAGTAAATGAGAAGAAGAAAGTGGAGAAGGCAGAGTAAGAAGAAAAGATAAATATTTACATGTAAATGAGAGATGGAGATTAACTGAATTCTTTTGCGCCCTGCCCATGGTGAAACAACAAACAATACACCAAGAAATAAAAATAGACCTAACATTCAAAGCACTTAGAGTGAATTAACCATGACACAACGTGCAATTAAGCCATGGAACTTGATACTACAAGATTTTATTCAAATAGATAAGTTAGATAGGTTAGAATGATTAGATATAGTAAGTGTAGTTTTTGTAAACATTTCAGTGTCTGCAATTGAGAACAAACAAAACACCAAACTAATAAAACACAAATGACTTCAGCTGCCAGGGAATATTTTAGAATGTGCAAGAAATTTCCCTCATGCAATATTTTATTGCTGTTTTTATTGATGGGTTTTAATAATTACCTCTGAAAATAGTGTGCTGAATGAATAAAGGCAGAAATGATGTCATAGGAAATCCTTGCTGTTCAAGGAGGAAGTTCAGAAAAATAAGTCATACATGCATTACGATTAATTTTTTCCATCTCAATTGTGTAAAGAGAAGCTTTAAGGCAGAAAAAATCTATGTCAGGGAGTAGAAGACAGTTTTGTACGGTGAGGATTTTGGAGGCCTGCACACCTTCACCCCCAGATCCTACCACACTCTTGCTTCTGCCTTTGCACATCCTTGTGAGGTGAATGTGGGAATTTCCCGAGGGTCTTGTCAGTGAGTTTCTCTTCTTGCTCTGGACTCTGTCTGGGAATCTCATTGATGGGTTTTTTCATCTTTTATTACATTTAGTGGGGTGACATATGACCTCTGTGTGAAAGCCCCTTGCCCCTGCCCCCAGATCTCTATCACCCACCGTTTTTTATCGCAGACCTGAATTTTCAGCTACCTTTTCCAGCCGGATGTCCTATGGCACCTCAAATTCAGTGCATCCAAAGCAGGATTATTTCTCCTCCCTCTGTCATGCATGCTTCTGCTGCTGACTTCTCTGTCCCTGTGAATGACATCGTCATCCTTCCGGGCAGCAGCAACGCCGCCGCACCCCAGCGTGGCCTTAGTAGGCCGTTGGTGGCAATTCGTACACTACTAACTCCCATGGGCTTTTACTCCTGTTGTTTTCTAACCTGGAATGCTTTCCATCTTTAGTTTCCAAGATCCAGATCAAACGCTTGCTCATTGGTGAGGTCTCCTTAAGCCTTCCACTTCTAATGAGTTATTTTTTCCTCAGTGCTGTCATTGGCTTGCCTTTCTGTCACAGCACTTACTTTACTCTAGGTCATTCCGTTCATTCAATGACATTTACTAAGCCTGAGCACAGTGTCAGATGCTATTATGATACCCCCGTGGCGGAAGAAAGAGGCATAAGTCTTGGTTTCTGGCCGGAAGGAGTCGCTCAGTAGTTAGAATATGAATGACATACAGCCTTACAGTAGTGGGCAGAAACATGTTAAACTTGATTAAATATTTTTTAATCTTCAAAAAATGAAAAAAAAGTTGTTTAGGGAGTTGGAGAACTACCATAAATAGAATAAATTTTTTGAGATTGGCAGTCATGACATTAAAGCTACGTGGAAAACATACCCTTTTCCTGTAGAAGTAGTGTGAGGGTGACCGTGAGAAAGCAGTGTTGCTCCACTAGACACTAGGGTTTCCCCTAATTGGTTATGAACTTACTCCCTGGGTAGGAAGGACATCCACATTTTGGAGCAGAGAAGCACTCTGAGTCTACATGGACCATGTTGTTCCATTTCCTGACCTTCTGTTGGGAAAGGTGGATGTTTTTATTCAACTTGATAGACCTTTAAGAGAAGATAGTTCATTTGAGAATAATAACAGCAGAATCGACCAGGTAATGCCTTCATATAAGCTGTTAAAGATGGAAAATTCAGTGGTAATTGTAGAGAAAGTGGGGCGTATGATGGTTTGGTAGTGCCCCAAAGTACTTATTTATAATTGTTCATTTAATTGAGGTAAGGAACCTACAAGAAGGATGTGTGTGCGTAGGTATCTGTGGGTACAGTGGGTGAATGAAGAAACAGAAGAATCTGTTATTCACCTGGTGTCAAGGATAAGCATCAGCCAGAGATACCAGGTAGACGACAAGCTCTGGAAGATGTAGCTGCAGGAAGTGTCTTTGCTAGATCCTGGCAACAAGGGACCAGGATCTTAATGGGACCAAATGAAGGTGCTAAGCCCCTGCCTGGCATCTCTGAGGGCACCAGGAAATGGTATTCTTGGTGGGGAAACTGGCACTCTCTCAATGAGCACCAACAGCAGATCCTCAAAAGTCCTGGAGACTGAGGACATCAATGAGAGTACCAGAAGAGAAGAGAAATAAGGACGGTCCTGTGTGATGGCTGTAGGTGATGAGCAAACTTGTTTCCCTGGGAACCTTCTAACATCACAGCACGATTCAGTCCCACGTAAGTAAGTGAGGACAAGAGACAGATTTAGGTTACTATACAATTCATGTGACCTTAACTATGCTCATGAACTGGTCAGGCCTGTGGAAATTTGGGCTATCATTGTACAGCAAGGGAGAAGAACATACACAACATGCTAGTTCCCATGGTGGAGTTTCCTTCTCGGACTTATGTCACGTTGGCATCGGTTAGTTGTGAATGAACTACTGTTAACACAGTAGCGAATTAAAGTGCAGGAGGAAACAATGGTGAGAAGAGCTTTAATTATGGTTGAGTCTGGTTATTCCATTTGTGTGTCACTTAGGTCCCTTGCCTTTTACCTACCAGCCATTTCTCCACTTGAAGGTCCTTTATCACTGCAATAGGTAGATAACAGAAAGGACCGTGGAATTGAAAAATATCTCAGCTCATTCTAGACAATGGGTACTGCAATCAGAATACGGAGAACAGAAAACCCACTTGTAAACTTGTATTTTCCGTATCAACAACAACCTTCTCCATCAGAAAATTTCCTGCACCTTCTAAGTCAAGGTTAATTTTCAGGGATTATTTGTGACTTTATTTTCCTCTATTATTGTATTACTCATTAACCATCTTGGAGGTGAGCAATAACTATTTGATTTTGAGTAAGCTGGTGGGATCCTCTTTCTTCTCGGAAAAGAGGCAAAACCAGACAAAATTGACAAGCAATGGTAAGATGACAGTACCTTCTGATTCCGATAGCTTTTCACAACATAGGACCCAGTCATCTGGGTACGGCATTGGCTAAGCCTTGGAAAACATTCAGATAGAAGAACTAGGCTTTCAATAATATGGTAATAACTGTGCATAGCACCAGCTGGTTACTACATTAGTCAGGGGCATCACTTCCCTTTTATTTATTTATTTTTTAAATTTAATTTTTATTGTTAAATGTATTGGGGTGACATTGGTTAGTATAAATTACATAGGCTCCAGGTGTACAATTGTACAGTGCATCATCTGTGTGTTGTGTTGTGTGTTATCACCCCACTTCTCAAATTATACAAACGTCTAACCACGATGTTGTACACCCAAATTTATATAAAGTAGTATTGAATGTTAACTGTAATTCAAAAATCACTAAAAAAGGAAGGAAAAAGGTGAAGGGGGATAAGAGGTTCAAGTTCCCAGGACTAAAACAAGTAAGTCACGGGGAAGTGGTGTACAGCACAGGAAATAGAGTCAATAATGTTGCGACAGCGTGGTGCGGCGTCAGATGGTTGCTGGACTTACGGCGATCACTTCTTTGGGGTGTGAATGCTGAACAACTATGGTGTACCCCTGAAAGTTATATAACGTTGTATGTTAGCTATCTATTTTTACTAAGAATCTGTAAAGCCAAGAGCCAGGCTTGCTCTTCCTCGTGTGCCCCGCAGACGCGGCCAGTGAAGCGCACGGCTCAATGGTGTGATGTTAGAAACGAGGCGGGATGCATGCCCCGCCTGGCACATCCTGGATGCCAAGGGGTCGGCAGCCAGGGGGCCCTAGCTCCCTTTGCAGACACCTGGCTGTTTTTCAAGGGGGAGACCCACTGCAGTGAACTCTAACCTGTGCTATGGCAGGGAGGGTCTGGGTGTTGTGGAAGTGACTTTCCATTGCCAGATCAGAAGGGTGGAGGAGAGGTTGGCCGGGGAACAAGAATGAACTAACACCCCGAGTTTCAGCTCCTACCTGAAGCTGCTGAGCACAGCTAAGCCTCCGGAGCGGCCAGGCGCGATGACTAACCCCTCCGACACATCTCTGACAAATTGCACGTCAGAGGAAACCAGGAAGGAACAGGAGGGGGTTAGGATGGGGACTTGTGCGAAGAGAACTCCCCTCAAATAGTTTGGGGTCCAGGTGAACACCTGAGCTTGAGCAATGATGAAAATAATTGTATCCAAGGCCAGTTTAGGGCCCCTGCCGAGCACATTTACACGGGCTAATTGGCCTACAAGCGCGCGATGACAAGTTGTAATAAAATGGTCCACTGAACTCAGAGTCACTGCTGCTGGGCTTAGGGTGACGGTGCCCCTCTCACCCACGGGGGTAGGCTCTGAGACAGGCTGGCAAACACTGCGGACCCTGATGGCCGTTTGTCTGGCTCCACGAAGCCAGGCGGCATTGGAAAGAACAGAGATTACGTCTTCACGTCTGATTGACACGCAAACTCCAGCCCATAATGACCGCCTGCGCCGGCTGCTGTTTTGAAACCTGGTGCAAAGGCCAAATGCTTATGAGCTGCTTTAGGGACCGCGGTGGCTCTGAGTCACGGGGAAACCATCCCAGAAGCTCGGTCTGCACATCAACAAGCAGGTATTTGGGCAGGGTGGAGACTGCAACCGGAGACAGCCTTTGCAACCAAATTCTAAGGTTTTGGGGGAAAAAATTAGTTCCGAAATGCTTGCTTGGTTTCATTAGCGAGCTATAAATTACACCACCTCACCTCTTCTTTGTCATTCTTTTTTTTTTTAATTCATTTTTATTGTTAGACTTATTGGGGTGACATCTGTTAGCAAGGATTACATAGGTTTCTTTGTCATTCTTAAGTGGGTGGGGAAAATGTTTTCTTTGGTCACTTTGAGAAAGGGGGACAGATTCTCGTCAATGTTTCTGTGTAGCAGATGTATTATATTATTTGGTAGATAGAAACAGCGTTATTTTTTCCATTTATGCTTTATCAATGGGACTATTCAAAAGCATATCCAAGAGCAAACAATGTCCCACGCAATCAAACTTGTTTTGTTTTCCAGTACTGGATTTCTTTTGGAAAAGAATACACATTTAGCAACTTCTAATTTAAACATCTCTCCTTTGTGTCCACTTTATTTCCCTCTTCTTGGAAGTTAGCCACAATAGATACAATATTGATTTGCATATTCAAAGACGCTGCTACTAGGTGAGAGGTAAGCTCACTACTGAAACTTGAGAAAAATAGTTTTTAAAAATGACCAATAATCACGTGAGCAGATGCCTGAAATCTGTCCAGGTCCCTTCTCGGGAGAGATGGCTCTCCTGGGGAGGCAGCGTGTGTCACCACCAGGAGTTCTTGTGAGGTTTTGGGGCTGGTTGGAAGGGACACTGCACCGTGAACCCTGGTCTCTGCTGTGCCTACGTCCTCGGCCAGTCCTGGTTTTATTTGGCATTTTATTCTTTCCCTCAGTGCTGCTCACTCTACCCTGGCTCAGGGTCCCAGCCCATCCTCCATCAGCACCTGCTGTGCACTGTGGTCCTGTCTCTGAGACATCTTATTTCTTTGTACTTTTTGGTTAATGTTTTTAAATTATAAAATACAACTTGGATACACAAAAATGCATTCACTATACACCTGCAGTCTAACAACATTGTCAGAACCTCTGAAGCCTCGCTCCCTGAACCTTTTACCAACAAATTCTACCCTCCCCACCGCAGGTAAGTAGAGGCAATCTTGTCCTTAACATAGCCCGCCCACCTTTGTGAGCATCCTTAACAATACAATTTTGCTTGACTTGATCTTTTCATAGAGGAAATCGGACAGTGTGTTCTTTTGTTCCTGACTTACTTGGTGCCTAAGTCTTACTTCTAACTGGCCAGGGACCCCTGTCTCCTGTCACGGTGATTTCAGGTATCAGTGAGCAGATGAGGGCACATCTCGGGTGGCAGGAATACATTCTGTGCCTTCAGACAGTGAGAACTAAGTGACTCGGTGCTGGTGTATAGCACAGTTTTGGGGTGCACTAGATAAGCAGTATTGCCAGGGAAAGTTCTGGAAACTGTGCCGAAGAGAGGGGATGATCCCAGTGGGCATGTCTCGGACTGAGGGGGTTTCCAGGACGCAGAAATTCCAGTGCTAAAACCAGGGAAGCCCCAGGCAGACTGGGTCACGTTAGTCACCTCAGTTCTTCTCTCTACACGTTACCTTGCATGCTGTCAGCCACCCCCTCTCCCCCTGAACGCGGAACTTTCACCCACAACTGCCCATCGCTCTGAACACTCCTGCCACTTCTCCTGGACTGCAAATCCTTCCGGGGCAGCCATCGCGTCATTTGCCTCAGAGGGATGGAACTATCACACTAGGGGATAGTACCGGCAAAACCCCAGATCCTGGACGTTAGGATGCTATGTGAAAATGGCTGGAGTGACGCAGGTCCTAGTGTCGTAGGATAGTAACACGCGACACAGTGTAGCGGGCCAAGTGGGCATGGAAGGCAGGTGGGTGGGGATTAAAGTGACTGAGGATCTATCCTGCACCAGACGCCGTGCTGGTGATTTTATACCTGCACACACACACACACATACACACGCACGCACACACATGCACACAC